>PITA01005450.1:39054-110725 GCA_004023965.1 Spilogale gracilis | reverse complement strand
ATTAAGCAGATCAAAAATTAGATGTAGGTCTTTTCCAGTGCGAGTGAGCGAAAAGTAGAGATGCGTAAGAGAGATAAATCAATAGTGTGGGTGCTCTTCACTTTGGCAACTAGGAGGCTGAAATGGAGCTGTGTGGGCTGTCTGTCGGAGACGGTGGTATTTGCTAATAAAGCCAATATCCTGGTAAATGTAGAGTGAACTGCCTGGTTACCTGCGAGCACATTTTAAATCCAAGTTAATTTCCTTCTGACCTGCTCTCGATGGGAACACGTGTAAGGAACACAGAATAGCCTCAAGGCCAACTGAAGCAAATCATGTTTACATAAGAGCTTCAGTAATAATTGGTCTGCAGAATACAGCTCCAGAACAAAAAGCAATTATTTTTATCTGATTGTTGATGAGAAGCCAAGAGTTCAACAGAAAAATTAACCCCAGCAGCATGCATTTACAGGGGAGCAGAGTGCAACCCTTGTAAGTCCTTGAAAAGAGAAAAAGAGTTGCATTGGATAGGCCATGTGTGCACAAGGTCTGCAGGGACAGTCCATGAAGAAGTCTGTCTTCCCCATCCTGGAAACCTGTTCCCTCTCAAGAAGCCACTACCAGGATGCCTGGGTGGCTCAGTGGGTTAAGTGTCCAACTCTTGATATCAGCTCAGATCATGATCTCAGGGCAGTGAGTTCCAGCGCTGTGGTTGGCCTCCATGCTGGGCATGGAGCCTACTTTAAAAGAAAAAAAAAGTAGCCACTTAACCTTCTGTTTTCTACCAGACATAGTGTGTGCATGTACGAATGTGTTTTGTGAATGGAAATGATAGCAAACTATTCACATTTTCCTGTAACTTACTTTTTTCATTTTTCTTATCTTAGGAGTTTGTGTAAATACAGAGCTGCTTTATTCTTGTTCATAGCTGCAAAATATTCCACATAACCATTCATGTTACAATTTTATACTAGATAGATCATTTTAATAACCATTTATGTTGAAATATTACCTTTTTATTGATGGAATTTTTAATAATACTGAAATACGTGATTTGGGTTATAAATATGCTTGAATATGAAATTTTAGCAAGGTGCTTTCAACCATCAGCCCTTTCAAGGGAAGGGTAAGGTTGCTGGTCTTGGCATCCTAGGTCTGATTTCTCATTTCATACCATTTTCTAACTGCACAACGGGATTTTTGCCCTGCGTATGCTAGTGTATGGAGAGATTACTTTCTTTGTATCACAGATGGGACAATGCACACGAGAGCCGCAGAAACATGAAAGAGCCTGGTTTACAGGGGAAACTTGGTAGTTCAGCAGGACTCGTGACTGTGTGTGCACGGGTGTGGGACAGAGTGAGATGGCTGGGAGGGTGACGGGGGAGGCAGAGGGGGTGGGTGTCTCTGAGAGGCAGGAGGTGTAGGGGGTAGAGGGGAGAAGATGAACAGTCAGATGGTGAAGGGCATCTCAGATCAGGCCAAGGAGTTAGCGTCTGAGATACCCCGAAAGAATCATCTCTTCAGATTAGTGTGGTCAGCTCTCCACTTTAGAAATAAACTGATGGCAGCGTGAGAGCTGGATGGGAAGGACACATGTAGAGGTGACTGCTGTCATTCCTTGGTTTGTGGCCAATTGCCCCAGTCTTTGACAGAGAGATCACAAGTAGGCAGAGAGATAGACAGATAGAGAGGAGGAAACAGGCTCCCTGCCGATCAGAGAGCCTGATGCGGGCCTCGATCCCAGGACCCTGAGATTATCACCTAAGCCGGAGGCAGAGGCTTTAACTCACTGAGCCACCCAGGTGCCCCCGATCGCCCCAGTCTTTATGGCCAGTGTCCTCAGGTCTTCCTCTGTTCCATCTTCACATTGTATATCTGACTCAAACTTCCCTCTCACACTCCATTATAAGGACACTTATAATTGCTTTAAGGGCCCAACTGAATAATCTCCCCATCTAAAGGTCCTTAACATCATCACATCTGCAAAGACCCTTTTTTCCAACTAATGAAACAACACTCACACGTTCCAGGGATTGGGTCCTGAGATCTTTGGGGGCTGTAATTCAGCCTCAGTGAATGGTGCCTGAGGCACTAATGGAAGAGGAGCAGGCTGCGGTAAGGGGAGATGACAAATGACTAGTCCAAGATGACCCAGCAACTTAGGGACAGGGACCAAACTGGCCCTCACACCCCTGTCCTTTCCCCTGTCCTGTGGTAACTCGGCAGGCACATGAGTCCACAGATGAATATGGCCAAGAATGCCACCCCTGAGAATGAACCCTAGTAGAACAACTAGGAAAGCAACAGGAGCTGGGCAAATAGCCACTCTTGAAGCCAAGCCACCCATAAAATGGTTTGCATATAGAACTAGCATCATATTATCATATTTCTTGAAAGCAATCAATCAGGGAATAGTACTGAACTTGCAAGGAAGACTACAAGTTAGTCATTTAACATCACAACTTGAACGTCCACATCCACATCTCTAGATTGCTCAGGGAAGCTCCTGGAGATCATTATACTTTTTGTGAAACACTAGAAGACCCATATACCACAAGGGTAATTAAATTGTTATAACAAAGAGCAGAGATTTGCTGGTAACTGAAGACCTATAAGAGCTTTTAAAAATACCAGTTAAGAGGAGCCTGGGTGCCTCAGTTGGTTAAGCGACTGCCTTAGGCTCAGGTCATGATCCCGGAGACCCGGGATCGAGCCCCACATCTGGCTCCCTGCTCAGCGGGAAGCCTGCTTCTCCCTTTCTCATTGTTTCTCTCTGTCAAATAAGTAAAATATTTTTAAAAAAATACCAGTTAAAACGGGACTGGTTCTGTAGGTAATTAGGAAGTAAAATTTGTGTTTGGACAAGAAGGCCAGTTTAATCCCCTATCTTAAAAAAGTAACTGCACAACTCAAGAAAATTACTCTGAGCTATGACTCTTCTAGATCTTGACCTCAGCCTTCCCCACCTGATGGTTGAGAATATCCTGGCCTTGGCTGGTACTTTCTCAGCAAATGTATCCTTTCCTTCAGCAACAAACAAAGAAGCATCCCCATTTTTAAAAACCAAACCCGGGGCGCCTGGGTGGCTCAGTTGGTTGAGCGACTGCCTTCGGCTCGGGTCATGATCCCGGAGACCCGGGATCGAGTCCCACATCGGGCTCCCTGCTCCGCAGGAAGCCTGCTTCTCCCTCTCTCACTCCCCCTGCTTGTGTTCCCTCTCTGGCTGTGTTTCTCTCTGTCAAATAAATAAAAAAAAAAATCTTTAAAAAAAAAAAAAAAAAAAAAAAAAAAAACCAAACCCAAAGAGATTGGTGAGGAGGGAGGAAACTCTCTGCTTTTGAATGTTAAGAACGGATGACATATTTTTAATGTGACTTCGAAACTGCTTTATCAGTTAAATAATTCTCTACATTTATGATACTGGCCATTCTTCCTACCAAAGTTAAAAGCCAGTGGAAATGTTGTGTCTG
Source organism: Spilogale gracilis (assembly GCA_004023965.1). Taxonomy (NCBI): domain Eukaryota; kingdom Metazoa; phylum Chordata; class Mammalia; order Carnivora; family Mephitidae; genus Spilogale; species Spilogale gracilis. Next base: position 107,273 of record PITA01005450.1, on the reverse strand, counting down.
CCAAGTATTCCCACTTCAAAAGGACAGTTTGTGGTGCTTTGATGTGAGCAACACCTCATCTATCTTGCTTTAGTTCATTCCTATCTAGGCTTTCTGATAGCTTTTAAAAGTATGCCTCCTTTCTTGAAAGCCTCAGTGCAGATTTACCCCACAGTCAAGCAGCTTTTTGGATGGGGCATAATTTTAGATCTTAGATGTTCAAAGTGCTATGTAAAATAAAAATAACTCCTCTAATTTTACATTATTGTCTAACAGGAATTTTGTGATAAGTACTTTGTACAAGAACCATCCTCTTCTCTCCCTGTTTTTATGATTTTATTTATTTCACAGAGAGAAGCACAGCTAGAGAGGGAACATAAGCAGGGGGAGTGAGAGAGGGAGAAGCAGGCTTCCTGCCAAGCAGGGACCCCGATGTGGGGCTCCATCCCAGGACTCGGGGATCATGGCCTGAGCCAAAGGCAGACACTTTCGACTGAGCCACCCAGGAGCCCCCTCTTCTCTTTGTGTGATTTTAGAAGGCCTGGAAAACACCTAGGTGTGTTACCCATATGATGCAATGAAATATTTTGTTCAGAGGAATTCTAATTTTGGCAGAGTATGTAAGTATGTGTGACTTGGTTTCCACTTATAGGAACCAACTTCAAGTACTTTTCAAGGATATTTTATAAATACAACTACACTTAGAATTTATCACCCTTTTTGGCGGTGCAACTGTTCAAAGCAAGAAGTTGTGCTTTCCACTTATTAAAAATGGTGAGGACAGTTTAAAGGCATCAATCGCAAACGAGATGAATCTACAAAGAATGGTTCTTATGTACGAGGATACTAACCTGAGACAGTAAGTTAGATCAAATATATAACAGCCAAGGAGCGTGAACTCGATTCAATTAGCTGCTGGAAAGCCCTAAGCAGAACAGGGACCTTTACTTTGGTGGCCCCATGGAGAGATGACATAAGGGGAGCATGATTGGCGGCAGGTTGACAAGAAAACACAGAATGTCTGAAACAGAGCACTAGCGATTGGCATGAAGAAAACGGGACAGGTTCTGTAGGTAATTAGGAAGTAAAATTTGTGTTTGGGTGAACAAGAAGGCCAGTTTAATCCCCTATCTTCAGCGTCCCCAGTTTATCGCAGATGCTCCATGTAGAGATAGCTGATCCACGACTACACTTCCCATAGGCCTTTGGGCAGCGTCGCCCGCATTTCCCAGAGGACTGTGCGATGCCCACGCCTGCCCTGAGCGTCCGCTGAAAAGGTAAACGGGGGGATGAGCTCTTTAATGTTGCTTTATAACCAAGTTACCCATTCTCCTTTCCTCCTCTATCCCTCTTCTCTGTCTCCAGCTCCTCTGTTAACGGGGTTCAGGAGCCCAAATGCCCAGGACTTGACTTCTCTGGCAACAGCTCGGGTCTTATCGTTTCCGGGCCGAGCGACCGGAAGCGGAGTGCCTCTGGGGCCTTCTGGGAAATGTAGTTCTGTCTTCCCAGGACCTTGGTTTGGTTTATGGGTTCCGTCTTCTCGGGCCCCAGAACCAAGACCTGGATGGCGGGGGGGGGGGGGGGGGGGGGGCACGTGACCCTCCCTCTGAAAGCTCTGGGTAAGTGTTCCGCGCACAGGCCCCCGCAGGCCCAGGCCACCGACCGTTGCAGAACCGACGACCTCGGCCGGTCTCCATGGTGACCGGCTCGCCGCAGAGGCCTCTGGGAATTGTAGTTGGGCCAGGAGCGGGGCCCGTGCGCCGAGTTCCGAGCGGTGGCCGTTGGCGCTCGCCACCGCCGTCCTGTCGGAGCTTGGCAGCGTCGGGGGGGAAAGCTCCTTCCGCGTTTCCTCAGTCTCTGAGAACCCAAGCCGACCGGCGGCCAACCGGAAAGGCGAGGTGTGGGCCGGACTCAGGGACAGTATTAGACAGTCGTTTTGCAGAGACTTGGTGGGTCCCAATAACGAGAGCCACATTAGAGCGTGGCCTGGAGGCAACGCTTTCTTCTGCTAGAGAAGGGGGGGGGGACCCAAGGCCAAAGAGAGTCCATGATTTGTCCTAAAGCGAGGCCAGACCGTAGGCTGTCCGCTCACGCCTTTCTTAACAGCACAGGGCGCCGTGCCTGGAACAGAGCAGGCGCTCAGGCATCGGTTAAAAGTCATTTCGTTCTAAAAAAAAAAAGTCATTTCGTTCTGACGACAGCAAAAAAAAATTCTTTTAAAGAGGAAAGTGGACCTATAGATGAGACTTATCAGCCAGATGCAACCTGTAAACTTTATTCGGATCATAAGTCTAGCAATCAGTTTTGCAGTTTTTTAAAACTCTGGTACATGTGAACATTGGCAATATGGCAGAGTTCCTGTTTAAAACTTATAGTTGTGAGAGGGCTGTTGGGGTTATGCATTAAAAATGAAAATAGCCTTAGAGACACATACTGCAGGTTTTATGGCCAAAATGATGTCTGAGATTCGCTGGGAAAATACCCAGCGTGGCCAGTGAGGGGAGACAGGAATGGCAAGGGATACCTGAGAGCGTGTTGTACTATTTTACTGTCTTTAGTGGTGTTGAAAAGGACCATAATCAAGGGGGTTTATTTCATGTTATTGTGTTTCAGAAAGTTTCTGAAAGAGGAAGCGGCTCAGAAAGTTTCTCTGAAATGTAAGCCTCACATGGCACAAGTGAGCCTTCCTGGGGACTTCTCTTGGCAAGAATGAGCACCGCAATGAGGGGGCTGTGTCCCAGTGCCCCCAGGTCATTCAAAAGCAGGACAGAATTCTGACTGTGAAGGTGGAGGCAGAGGACCACGCTGCCAGGTAATCAGCCTCCCAGCCGAAAGCTGGCCTGTCCTGGCTTCAGAGAGTTCTAAGACCAGGAGACTCAGGGCCCTATAAGGTTCTGAGATGCCCCTGGGAGCTCTGTCTCCAGTGGCCAAGGGCACAGGGATAGTCTGCCAGTTGCCCATCCTGGAGCTGCTAGAGCCATCCCCCCCAGAGACAGTTGGGCTGGGCCTGGGAGTGCACCCCTGGACAATGGAGGGGCGGTGGGTGTCATGCTGGAGGGTTGGAGTGAGAAAATGAACCAAACCAGCAGGTAGAAGAGAGAACAAAGTGTGAAGATAAAGAGGGGTAGGTCTTCCAAGGAGAACGAAGGCCACGTCTGTTTTGATCCAACACCCAGTCTTTGTTCCTCTTCACTCTTCCTGGTACCTTTGGGGATCAAATTAGATTTCACATCATTTCCTAGGTTTCCATTTTTTCTGACATTCTCATTCTTATAGGAAGGTGCTTCAGTTAAGTCATTATTTAACCAGCTCAAATCTGGATCATTCTCTACAGAAACTATAATCGTATTCTTTTGTCATGACCCACAGTCACATGCGGGTTTCCTTTCTGGCTGAGCTTCCTGCTCCCAGAGCTCTCTTATCCACTATGTTCTTGAAAGTTTGAAGTAAGAGCTTCACCATACCTCTTCTGGATACTTTCTTGCAGAAAGACTAGCCAAGTTCTTAGCAGACTTCTTATCTGTGGGGACTACAAATCCAAAATTTGAAAAAAATCTCAGCAGATGCCTTGGCCTCACTCTCCTCAGAGGCCCTGAGCTCTAGAACCACACAGCTCAGCCAGAAGCCAGTGGGGAGCGGTAGGCTGGATTCAGAAAGCCTGGAACTTCTGGGTTGTTTTGATGGCTTTGGAGGACAACTAGACAGAATATTGGAAGCTAGGACATTTAGGGAAAAGTTCTGGGAATGTGGTCCTATCAGGTCCAAATTATATTGAACATATATCAGTTATTTAGGTTTTTTTTTTTTTTAAGATTGTATTTATTTGACAGAAACACAGAGAGAGGGAACACAAGCAGGGGGAATGAGAGAGGGAGAAGCAGGCCTCCCGCCGAGCAGGGAGCCCGATATGGGGCTCGATCCCGGGTCTCCGGGATCATGACCTGAGCCGAAGGCAGTCGCTTAACCAACTGAGCCACCCAGGCGCCCCAGTTATTTAGTTTTTAAAATAAGTACCTTATCAAAACTTGAATCAAAATTTAATTGAAAATCACCAAGTTGTACACCTTACATATACACATTTTTTAAGTTCTGAGCTATACCTTAGTACAGCTGGGGAATTTTGTTTAATAAAATAAAATTTTAAAAATTACATTATCTCTGGGAAATAATATTGTGAAGAACCTTCTCGTTGAACGTTTTTATTAAGTAATTTTTTTTTTTTGCTGTGAATAGATATTGCTTTGTGATCACAAGAGAATAAGTTTTAAAGAAATCCACTGGGGGGAAAGGTCTAATAAGACATTTTCTTAAAAAAAAAATGTGAGTAATTACCTTTATTTCCTTTAGGGCCCCCAATTTTCTTAATTGTCTCCAGGACAGGACATTTTCTGGGGGGAGATATACCCCCCCAATCTCAGCACAAGAATCATCACACATTACCAGCTTCAGCCACTTGAGCCCTAGTCCACACATGGATCTGGGGAGCTCCACCCCCTCCACACCAGTGGTAAGAAGCAGCATCCCCTGGGGAGATCAGGATCTTCGATCTCTTTCCTGGGTGCTCCTGTGTTGAAAAGCCAGACTGAGCATGACAGCCTGCAGACCTGGCTGGGAGTGGGATGTGAGCCTTAGACTAGCATGAGACCTGACGTCCGGAACTCAGAGGTGGTGAGCTCATCAGAGCACAGCAGAGGATCTCAGCCATCCACCAGTGCCCCCAGCACTGGGCTGCTTTGAATTCTGGTGTGGTTGCTTTTTAGCTAAACCGCACTCCATGGTAGTGGCTCACGGAGATCTTTGTTGACAATAGTAGCACTTGTCTTCTTCCCTTCATGTAGCCTGTACTCAGCATTTGAAAGGAACCCAGGAGATCCAGGCACCCCGCATCTATGAAGGGGAGCATCCATCCCACCCTGAGGGAGAAGCAAGCAGGCTGGGTGTGCTCCTACCTCTTGCCTCAGAGGAGTCCTTACCTCACTGTTCATTTCGTTCGCCATAATTCTCAGAAGTGAGTTCACTTTTTGGAAATAGGACTGTAAGTGCTCATTGCAAAGCCAAATAACACCGCCAGGGGGCTGCTGCTTTAGTTCGGCAGTGCCCCTGATCTTTGCAGGAGCATAAGGGACCAATAATGGACTTGGGCACATCCATGGTCACTTACATCCGGAAAATACATCCCTTTCTGTGGAAGTGTGGTTTGACCGAAAAGCTCCCACACTGAAATAAGTGACACTTGGGGCAATTTCTAGAGTCTCCTGTCACCACTGGGATCTGTGGAACACACAGGGGAGGCTAGAGGCCGGCATGACATTCATCTGGGGCCCACCAGAAGGGATGGGTGGATGGGCTGTTAACTTATTGAAATGCTTCTGGACTGGTTGGGAAGCAGCTACTGCTTTGTGTCCTCTCCGAATGCCCTGCCAGCCTCCTTGGCCACCCCAGTGGCTCATGCGCCAGCCCCCCGACTTTCAGGACCTTCCTAGGGTCCAGCGCCTAATGGCTCTTGCCTGCTCTTATAAGAGGCTTCTGGATCTCTGGATGAGACCAGCTCTGTGTTTGGGCCCTTCCCGTTATAAAGTACAAGATCCTCCTTGGCCGTAAGCTTCTAGAGCCTCTCAGTGGCCATGCTCTTAAAGGGCAGCTGGGCAGCATAGCCCAGTGAGGGCTGGAACCAGCCGGGTTCAGGTGCTGGCCCTCTGTCTCCTCGTCCATCAGCATCAAAGAGGAGAAAGTGCTTTGTAAACTACAAGGTGCCTATGTGTACAAGTTATATTTTTAGATTATGATTATGGGAGTTCTTTGACCAACACAGGACCATACCGTCAAATCCAGCTTTCCTCCCCTCTGCCTGGGCCCCTCATTTCTGCAGTTACCTGAAGCTTTGACCCCAGGATGCCCCTCCTTGGAGGTCACTAACCTTGGCCCCTTGGGGCAGCTTCCTCAGCCGCCCACCCCCGACACCTGTTGCTGCACTGGCGGGAGAGCCCAGGTTCTTCCTAACCTTCTCAGGATCCCCTCCCTGTCCCCCCACCTTGCCCCCACCCCTTTAGTCCGCTGCTTTTTCCTTATCTTCACTCCAGGTTTGTAAAATAACTTGGGGAGGGGGTGCTCTCCTTATGAAGTACTTCAGAATCTCACTGTATTTTGTAACTTTAAAAAGAGATTTATTTAGAGAGCGAGAAAAAGAGTATGCAAGTGGAGGAGGGGCAAAGGGAGAGGGAAACAGTCTCCAGGAGGCTCCCCACTGACCAGGGATCCCAATATAGGGCTTGATCCCAGGACCCTGAGATCATGACCTGAGCCAAAACCAAAGTCAGCTGCCTAACTGACTGCACGACCCAGGTGCCCCTCCTAACCTGCATTTTTAAAAAAACAGAACAAGGGGCGCCTGGGTGGCTCAGTTGGTTAAGCCACTGCCTTCGGCTCAGGTCATGATCCTGGAGACCTGGGATCGAGTCCCGCATCGGGCTCCCTGCTGGGCGGGAAGCCTGCTTCTCCTTCTCTCACTCCCCCTGCTTGTGTTTCCTCTCTGGCTGTGTTTCTCCCTGTCAAATAAATAAATAATTAAATAATAAAAAAAAAAAACCAGAACAAAACAAAACAAAAAAAGTGTGATCGCTAATTACTTTTCAATAAGTTCATTTTCCATTGCTATATTCTGTGTCATGGTTTATTCCATCCATCCCCAGCAGTAGGCATGCATTTTCATGGCTTTTCTTTGCAGAGCAAACAGGTAACATTTGGCTTTTCTCCATATGATTACAGACACTAACCTCAGGAGTAAGGACGAGGCTTTCAGCTCATATTAGGAACTTGCTGAAAGAAGATCCCACAGGTGACTCTTCACAGGTACCAGAGCTGGAGGGCATCTCAGAATGTTCCAGAACCTTAGATCAGCACTGGGGAGCCTCCAGACGGGAGGCCAAGAAGCTGCCATGCCCAAAAGAAGAGTTTCAAGCAGGAGAGGAAAGAAGAAGCCACAACGCTGATGGAAGTGACCAGGACTCCAGGCCAGGTGAGTGCCTCGTTCTAAGTCAGAAAAGTTGTACGGATAGAGACCCCATACATAGCATGTGTGGCCACAGTTTGTGGGCAGACCCAGGCGTCATTTAGCATTAGCCGGCGATGGAGAGGACCCTCCATGTGGGCGTAGGGAATAGACTCCACATCACCCAGAACCTGGTGCTCAGCCCCCTCGGCATGAGCAGGTCAGGACGGCGGCACAGAGATGAGAGAAAGTGACCACGTGAGCAAGAGAGGCAGGAAGGACGGGTGTGAGCCTAAGGACATGTGGACATAGGAGGGCTCCTTCAAGAGGCCTCATCCCCAGCCTGCGCCGGTGTGGCCCTGCAGCTGGGGCTTGTGCTCCCTGGGGGTGTGGAAGGGCCTGGGTAGCAGCTCATCACCCAGCCACTCTGCTGTCACCTGAGCCACTCAGCCTCCCCTTTAGTCCCCTTTTGGGCCGCTTTTATGTCACTGCTGCCTTTAAAAGATAATAATAATACGTTTATTCTCTTATGAACAAAATACATGCCTAGAACAGAAAGTTTTAAAATATGTCGAAACAAAATGAAAAAAATAACTTAGTCATCTGTTTTGGGATCACGGGTAACGTGACCGTCTCTCTGGCATCTGTTTCTAAGCATATATACACATATTCCCCATTATTTAGATTTCTCTAAAAACAAAACAAAAGGGTGCCTGGGTGGCTCAGTGGGTTAAGCCTCTGCCTTCGGCTTGGGTCATGATCTCAGGGTCCTGGGATTGAGGTCTGCATCGGGCTCTCTGCTTGGCAGGGAGTCTGTTTCCTCCTCTCTCTCTGCCTGTCTCTCTGCCTACTTGTGATCTCCCTGTCAAATAAATAAAATCTTTTAAAACAAACAAACAGGTGGGAGACCCCCTAGGGTCCACAGCCACCTGCAACCTGGACTTCCATCTGCCCTGCTTTTCGGGTGGGAAGCAAGAGAAGGCCCCATGTACCCGTTTGTGGACATAATGGCAGTACCCCTCTTGGTCACAAGAGGGGGGTGTTGGTTCTCGCACATATGTGCACAAGCGGCCAGCGCCTCCTGCCCAGGTCTGGGACCCACAGCTCCTGTCCAGGGCACCCATTAAAGCAAGTCCTCACTTTATTGTTCCTTCTCCTCACTGCATCTCTTGGAAACCTTCTTGGTGTGCAAGGGGGAAAAAAGACAGAACTCCCAGCCGCCCTCTTCCACCAGGCCTGCCTGAACTTGAGGAACCCTTGGACAACTCTCTCCTCGCTGTGGCAGCCCTACTCGGGTCACACTCGGGTCAACCCCTCTTCATGGTTTCCCATTGCTCTCAGGGTCCATTCTGAGCTGTGTGCCTCCTCACCTGTGCTCTTTCCTCACACACACTGGACGGGCCATCTTTCGGCCCCCTTACTCTGCTCTGTCACCAGCAGACCTTCTGGTAAGTTCCTCTCTTCATACCAGGCTGAGGTTTCCTCTTCTGGGTCTTAGCCAACATGTTACTTCTTCCCCAAAGTCACTCTCAAGCCTGTGAGTCCGGGTTACCTAATTCTCTGTGCTTCCTTGAGGCTCAGTCCTTCCCCTCTCAAATCGCACAGCATGCTGGTTTGTCTGCTTCCTTCTAGAACAGGAGTTCCATGAGGGCAGGGACCATGTCAGTCTGACTCACATCCCCAGTGCCAAAGTACAGCGCCTGGCACTCCGTGGGGCTCAATTTAGATTTGCTGAACGGACGAGTGCTTGAGCCCTTCCCTGTTCCCTGTGCAGAAGCCGGCCCCTTCCCTCCTTCATCCCCCTTTCCCCCTAGTTCACTAGCTGCCTGTCATTGTGCCCTGTGTCTCTAGAAACGTAGCCCGAGGAAGAGTGGTGCTGAAGGGCCAATTGCCTCCCTGTGGTGGTGGGAAGACCGTGACAGGAGGAGTGAGACAGACCTCGCCTCGGGTGCTGGCTCGGTCACTCACTAGGCAAGCCCGTCCCTTATTTTATTCACAAAATGGAGCTAACAGGCACCCGGCTCTCAGGGTTGTTGGGAGGAATCACGTGCCCACCTGACAAACGGCAGACAGTCATGACAAGACTTCTTCCTCCCTCCCTCTCCAGCACTCTTTCCAAGCCCCCTCTGAGACCGTGGGACCCAGACTCACTCCCCTGCAAACTCAGAGGTGCCGCTGTTTTCCTGAGTCCCTTTCTCCCCGCTGTCCCCCAGGCCACTGGCTGCTGGTCCCTCCTCTTTCCCTGTCCTTTATCCGCCTCCCTGCCCCCTGCCACACACCCACAAATAATAGTGCTAGGGACAGAATAGAAGAGATGCTGAAAAAGCACTTGTTGAATGGATGAGCGGTTGAATGAGCCAGTCCCAGCAGCGTCCCTTGGGCTGTGGTCGCTGGCGTAGAACGTGTCACAGTGGTCGCCAGCCTGTTCATGGACACGCAGCCTCCTGCCCGCTGGAGCCCAAGCCCACACAGGCTGGGCCTATGTGAAGGACCCTCACAAGGCCGAGGCAAGGAACAGGAAAGGCGGCACCAGACTTCACCGAAGACTGACAAGGGAGGAAGAAGGCCGCTGTCCTCGTTCTTCCACTCAGCACTGTGGACCTCAGGGACCATTCGTGCTCAGCTGTCACCTGATCAAACAGTCCCATGAGCCGTCTGCATTCCTCACAGCCAGACTGTTGTTCCACCACTGGTGCGGAAAGTTCCAAGTTCTAGCAAAATCCTTCTCGAGATGGCATTTATCATGTTTTTCTTCAGTAGGAACATGTTCTATCCCGTGTGTTTGGACGCCCGTGTAGGAGGCCCCCATGAGCTCCCTCATTCCTGAGGAGTCCCAGCCCTTTCCCCAGTCAGGATGTGGGGGAGACGAGTAAGGGCTGATTTCTCCTCAAATGATCACCGCCTTCAATTCATTCTGTTTGAAAGATGGAGCTCGTGAATGGCGTATCTGCTATGGGGTGTGGTCCGTGGCTCAGCCCACTGAGGATGCCACTTTCTCCTGTGGGGCCCTTGGAAGGTCAGGCTGACATGGCTTGTGTTTTATGTGTCCCATGCCCCTCCCCTGTGACCTCCCCATCTCTGAGAGCTGCTTGCCTCCTCCTGACTATTTTCCTGCATCAGCACCATTCACGGAATCTCTCTAGAATGATTTAGGAAATGAAGGAAAATTTCCCTGATTCATAATATTCAGAGATTTCCTCTGTATGAGTTCTTTGATAGCCTGCCAGAATTCTGCCCAAATGTGTGGCCACGTGTTTCATGCCGGTGGAGTGAGGTTTCGGCTTAGAGTCTGAGGTTTCCCAAAGCCATGCCTGCACCTGGTCCCAGCCTCTCCAGAGAAGCAGCCCCCGCAGGCGACCCCCATGATTCTCCTCTGGTGGGAAGGCTGAACACTGGCATTTACAGGATGTTCTCCATCCTGGCCTCACACCATGATGACATCATAGGAATGAGAGTGTCACAAGTCCCGTTTCCAAGAAACCAACCTCTGCAATGGCACCCACATGCCAGCCCCTGGCTGTCTCATCCTGTGATGGCCCAGCAAGAGAACAAGGCTCTACTTTCACAGGGGGGTGAGGAGGGAGTTGTGTCTGAGCACCCCGGGGTCAATGCCCACGTCACTGGTGTCCCTGGAATGCAGGGAGTCCACGGCTCCAAAGTTGCCCACCCTTCTGGCCTGGCCTGAAGCCTACATCCCCCGTGAAGCCTTCCCGGGACTCTGTAGGCTTGGAGTTGGACTCCCCTGGCCCTGCTGTGAGAGTTCACGGCCCACAAAACCCCTTAGCACTCCCACGATGCCCTAGGTCATCATGACCTTTCTACACCTTCTTCTCCTCCAGCAGACTTCAAGGAAGCTCTTGGAGGAAGAACCATGTCCTGTCCTTGCTATTCTCCATGGCACTTCTGAGCACGGCAGAACTTGGGGTGGAGACCAGGTGCAGCTGTGGCCACTGTCAAGGTGACGGACTTGTGATTCAGCACAGTCGTGGGTGGAGATGCGCCCCTGACCCAAGATGTGGCCTGCCGCCTTGGGACGGTTGTCACTGCACTCTTCCAGGTCACGCAGGAGGAAGGTGATCTCGTACTTGTTGCCAGCCCTTGCCCCCAACACCTGCGCGTGCCAGGCAGGCCAGCCATATTCTTCCTGCCACCAGCTGCCCATGGTGCCAATCCTGGGAGTGACTTCAGGGCGGGAGAGACTGGGAGCAAGCAAGCAATCCATATTGTTGCAGAACTGTCCGTGCAGTGTCCTGGTTAGGTCTGGCTGGCGGAGGGACCACCCTCCGCAGGAACCCTCAGCTCTTTGAGGGCATGACCTGTGTCTGAAGCATGTCTCTATCCGTGGTGCCTGGCTTAGCACCTGGCCTGGAGTAGGGGCATCCTCCCGTAGTTACCAGCAGCTAGGGAGTTCATGGAGGGACCGAGGAGAACAGATGTTAGTGACTGTCCTCAAGTGTCCCCCTGGGCCTCCCACCCCCAGTGATCACATCCTCCCGTTGCTATATGGCGAAGTCCTGGGTCCTCAGTACAAAATGCACACGTGCCCCCTTGTGTTTTGTGAGCTGCAGACTCCCTGTCTCCTCGGGCGGTGAAGGGGGGATCCTGTGTATATATCCAGGGTTTTATAGAGCCTTGGAGCTCTCTGCTGCTTTCTTTTAAAGCTAGTGAGTTAAACATGTTCTAGGCCAGATAGTAGCAGCTGGTCCCAAGGGCTGGCGCTGCCCACAAAACCACTGTCTCCTGGGAGCTTGGGGCTGCTTCCAAACAGCTGAGTCTTGAAGCTGGTGGAGATGTGAGCAGGTCACCAAGGGTTAAAGAGGGAAAGGGAGGGCCCTTGCAGGCTGCCTGTTTGTCTGCTGGCCAGGGTCTTTCTGCTCACACGATTGTCTCTGGGAGGAGCACAGCTGGCCACCAGGTGTGCACACTCCGGCTTTGGAAGTTTGTAGCTGGAACGTCCCAGTGGGCCTCCAGAATGGTCTCTCACATTATCTCCCCAATGACTGTCTGGAGACCCAACTGAACAGAAATTAATGCAAACAGGTAGAGGAGATTGAAATAGGTGGAAATAGGGTGCTAGAGGGGCAGTGGCTCTCAGCTCGGCACTCCTAGGGAATGGGGAAGGCTCTTCCCAAGAAGCGGCTCCAAAGCCTTCTGGAAAATTGTTCAAGCAGCCAGGTCTAGAAGGAAAGCTATAAAGGGCTTCGTGGTATGTAAAGGCTCCCCCCTGGCCCCACTGCCCCCATCCTGCCATGGCTGTACACCAGTAGAGTCCCTCATCCAGAGCAGCCCCACCCGGCTCTTGGCAGCGAGCGGATTCTCCCTGGGCCTCTGAGGCCGCTCTACCTGAGGCTTGGAACAGCCCCGCCCGCACTCAGTGCCCATGGCCAAGGGCTTTGCGGGCTGTGCACTGCTCCGCCCCCCAGCAGCCCCGGGAAGTAGTGTGTTTCTGTCCTCGTGTTCAAATGAAGAAAATAAGGTTTAGAGAGGTTAAATAACTTGCCCAAGGGCGGGCAGCGAGTAAGGGGGAAGAGCAGGGCTTCACATCCAGGTCTGTCCGTCACTCAGGCGGCAAGGTACCACTTCTCCCCTTGCGGGAATTTTCCTTGGGTCGCCGGAATCCCCTGTCCATGCTGCCTCTCGGTCGTGTGGCCCCATTGAAATGGTCTTGCTTGCACGGTCCGTTCTGAGGCCCCTCAGAGCTGCACAGTGGTTTCTGACAGACCGGGTCACGTGGGTGCTGAATCTCCCGGCGACCCTCATGGCCACCAGGTTCACTAGCGACATCCTCCCCTCTCCCAGCAGTCACTGGAATTTCTGCTGTGGGAATTTGGGGACAGTCTTGAGTCGTGTCCGAAATCTGTGATTTCTGCTCTCCGTTCTGTGAGTCAGGTCATCAGGCAGAGCAAGGCAGGAACGATTTCTGCTCCACTGTGTCTGGGCCTCACCCCAAGAGACTTAAGTGGCTGGATTTGGCTAAGGTGGTCTGATTGTGTCGTAGGGTGGGGGCCTTGGTTCTGTCTGCCAGCTGGATCTCTCCCCTCTTCTTTACGTGGCATCCGTTGAAATGGGGTGGAAATGTCCCAAATGGCTTTTTCTCTCACATGTCTGGTGCTTCCATGTCCTTCCTTAATGGCCTCTCTTCAGTGGCCAGTGTGAGTCACTGCCACAGGCCTGTTCCTTATTCCGTGGCTGTCAGTTGACTTACGAGGGGGCCATGTGACTTTGTTCTGCCAATAAAAATTAGGAAGAAATGGGCTGGAGGACCTTCTGGGCAGAATTTTGCTTTTTGATTCAAGGAAGGATGTAGAGAGGCCTGGCCCTTCCTCCTGCTTTGGATATGGATGTTTGAGGACGTGACACTTAGAGCTGTAGCAGCCATCTTGGGACCATAAGGCAACAAGAGCAAGGGAAGAAGCCAACGTACAAAGGTTGGCCCAGCAGATGGGCAAAAAGAGCCTAGGTCCTGGATGATGTCGTTGAGCCACTATACCTATCCTGGAACCACCTACTACCAGTCTTACTGAATTAAATTTCTTTATTTTCTAAGCAGATTTCTGCTATTAGAAGCCTAAGACATTATTAGCCAGTGTAGCATTCCTTTGAACCTGTCCATCATCCACTCCTTAGAGCCCCATGGCTCTTGGTTTAGATACAAATGGGAAATCACCATAAATTTTGACACCCCTTACAGGGTAGGAAATACAATCCAAGATTTCTCACAGCCTACAGAGCAATTCCAGCACTGAGTCCCAACTCCCAGGGACTGTTGGACTCAAATGAGGAAAGACAGATTCAGGAAAGCTCTAGATACATGAGCATGAGTCTTCTAAAATGGAGCTCAATGATAAATTTTGGGGCCAACAAGTGCAGTGAGGGGAGAGGGGGAGAGCCTAAGCATGGGCCAGAAAGCCATGGAAGCACATGGAAGGAGCAGTAAGCTGGAATTGACCGGTGGGTCAGATTACTTCTGCAGAAGGCCAGGGTCCACAGCAGGATTTCAGAAGTGCCGAGTACTGACTGGGAGGAATTGATGGCAACTGGAACAAAATAGGTGGGAAACGAGGCCTTTTCCTTAGCAATCCAGCCAGCCATTGTGAAGTTTCAGATCCTCTTAGGAACAGGGCTTGAATTGCGGCCATTGTCTGCGTGCGGGCACTCCCCTGTTCTTCATTCTTGGTCTCTTCTCCACCTCTCCCTCTCTCTCCACCATTTCTTCCTGTTTTCTTAGCAAAGCCAGGAGCCACAAATGTGCAAGATCTGAATCTCTTCTACCTCAGCTGAGAGTAAAGATAGCGGGAGGCAAGGATGTCTTATGGAAGCTTCAGATCCTAGTTTGGGGGGGATCATCCTGGTTTGCTTGGGACGGGGGAAAGCCATCCATTTGTAAGGACTAGATTAAACTTTCTTCTGCCCCAGCTTTGACCAAGCAGTGGGCACAGGAGTGCTTCTTCAACACAACACAAGACAATGTGTGGGCCTCCCTTCCTTTGTGCAATGAGGCATTGAACTTGAGCACTCTAAGCCTTTCTCTTTTGATTTCTGGTTTCAGGTGCACGACAGATAAACTGGCATCTTATCATCCTCCTGCATCCTACCAATATTTCCTTAAATTCAGAACTTGAGAAGAGTCTCACCCACCCATTTCCCATCCCCACATCATCAGCAGTAGAGATATGTGGCCTCTAAAAGTTCATCAAATGAATGGGGCCCAGACACTCAGCCTTACCCCTCTGGGCGCAGCCATTATGCACCCTGTGTATCTTAGAAGTCCTGCCCCCAAAGGCCAAAACGAGGCCAACCCTGACCTTTGCCCACTGTTTACTTCACTCACTCAGTAGAAGTATTGAACACCTAGTAGAATTTACAAACTAAGGATATAAAAGCAATGATACTGTTAGTCATTAAAGACATACACAGAAAAGTCCTGACCTCATCAGAGAAAAGAATGAAAGCTTTGGGGTGGAGGAAGCAAAAAGGGTAACCTACTTTGATGTGATTAAGTGCTTCACCGTGATGCTTAATATACCCTGAACTCCCCCCGCCCCCACAGTTGGCCCATACACTGTGAAGGTTTCTCTGAAATACAGTAAGGAGAAGGACTTGAAGGCTTTTCCACCTCCTTGGTAATCAAGGGTTTTTCTCCAGTATGAATTAGCCTGATTACGGATGAAACACTCTCCCACAGTCTGTACAACATGAGGTTGTCTTTCCCGTGTACTCACCAATGATGAGAAAGGACTACACTGTCCCCACATGATTTTCCCCCATCGATTAGGCCCCCAGGCTTCTCTTAAGGATGAATGATCTCAGGTTCAGTCTGCTCCACACTTCCTCTAGACAATTCTCCATATTCATTACATATGACTGGCTCAAGTCCCAAATAAATTAGCTGACATTGTCTGAGTCTGGAACTCGGATCATAGGTTTTTTCTCATCCGTTATGCTTACAGAGCTCCCCCCTGCCCTGAAATCCCAGATGTCTGATTAGCTGTGAGCACTGTCTAAAAGCATTTTCACATCCATTACGTGCATGTGGTTTTTCTCCAGTGTGAATTCTCTGACGTTGAATGAGCTCTGCTTTCCCGAAAGCCCTCACATTTATTACATTTGTAGAGTTCCTGTGGTTTGTGAAGGTGCTGGAGTGCTGGTAAGAGGCCTCCACAGGTCGGGCTTTCTCTAAGATGAATGTTTCAGTGTTCGGTAGGATGGGAGCCCCGCAAAAGTCACCTGTGTTCGTAACAAGGCCTCTCTCCAGTATGAACACTGTAATCCTGAATAAATTCTGACTTCTAAGATTTGGCCATATTTATTTTGGGGTCTTTTCACTTCTGAAAGACACAGATAGAATTGCAAATTATCCCCATTTTCATCCCATTCATGGGATGGAGTCCCTGATGGTTCTCTAGAATGTCTCCCTAGTCCCCATGTCTCTCCACATTTGGGGGCCGGCTCACCCTCCCACAGAGACGTCCTCACTGCCTTAACCTATGAGTCTACTGCTGCAGAAACTTCCTGCTGGGGCCCGCTTTCTCTGGGTCCCAGCCTCACAATATAAAATGCCAGCAAATGTAAATCCCAGCCATTCTGTCTCTAAGAACCAGAACATGTCTTGGGCGGAGAATGTAAAATTTGGGGAGAAGACCTAAGAGTTGGCGTGCCTTTGGGTTAATCTAGAACATGATGGGTGTGGCAGATGGTTGGTTCCTTATATTCTCTTTTTCTTTCTTAATGAACCCTCTCGTGCTCACACTGAGAATGTACCCATTAAATAAATAAAATGCCTTTTCTAGTGACCAGGAGGAAGCACATGGGATCTTGCTGGGAGGCTGTTCCCACTCGGTTCCCTGATCTGGATGCTGGTCAAATGGATGTGTTCACTTTGTGAAAATCTCTTAAGTTGAACACTTAGGATTTATGTGCTTTCTAGGAGGCAGTTAAAAATGAGTAAGTTCGGGGCGCCTGGGTGGCTCAGTTGGTAAAGCCTCTACCTTCGGTTCACATCATGATCCTGGAGACCCGGGATCAAGCCCCACATCGGGCTCTCTGCTCGGCGGGAAGCCTGCTTCTCCCTCTCTCAGTCCCCCTGCTTGTGTTTCCTCTCTCGCTGTGCTTCTCTCTGTCAAATAAATAAATAAAATCTTAAAAAAAAAAAATGACTAAGTTCCCCATACTGCCGCTGTGCAGCCAGCAAATGAGTTGTAAGCAGAACTGGGCCTCTATGAGAACTCATTAAAGTGGGGGACCCCAGAGCAGGAACCTTTGCCTTTTCCCTGCGTGTCCCCCCTTCTCATGGATCCAGATGGTGATGCCTGAAGGCACAGCAGCCATCCGGGGAGCCCATGAAGGAGGACCACGTGCAGAAGCTAGCTGAGCAAGCCTAAGGTTGGTGTCCCTTCCCTGTGGCCTTGAACTTCTCACCTCTGGAATTTTCACTTTGTTTAGCCTAGGCAGTGAGATGTGACTGAGGTTAGATTAGGCATCTTTCCCTATGTTCGTTGCCTCTTATGTTTTAAATTTGTTCACCTTTATCTTTCATCCTTTCTGTGCTCATTGAAGGTGTTGTCCCTTCGCATGCCAGATGTATTGTGGCCGTCCTTCCAAATTTGTTGTTTATCTCTTGAGACTGTGGGAGGGTTTTTAAGCCAAATAAATTACCCCATTTTTATTGTATGGCTTCTGAATATTGCCTATTTATACTTTTCCCACTCCAGAACTGTTAAAATGTTAATCCTTTCTGCAGGTACTTTCTTAGTTCTGTTGTTTTTTGTTAAAATTTTGGATCCCCATGAAATTTACCTTGAGGTGAGGTGGGTGGCAGAGGGGGGAGGGCGGGCAGGAAGAGGATGAAGGCCTAGCTCTCCCTCTCTGCCATCACCTCTCAGCACCATCTGGGGAATAGCTCCCTTTCCCAGCCATGTTGAAATGCCGCCGTGATTATGGGCTCAGTCCCCATTTGAATGTGGGGGTTTTTTTCTTGAATTTCTATTTCATGTCTGTACCGTATCTGCTACATAGTTATTTTTTGATACATAATTATTTTGACTTTTTCTTTATAAGTTGTTTTTCTGTCTGATAAGGCTACTGCCTCACTGTTCTCTTCCAGAACTCTCATGTGACAGTAAGGTGGATAAGTGCAGGGAGGCAGTAGTCACTTAGAGATTGCCATGACGTCAGACTGTCCGGCAGCCTCCTGCACACAGAGAGCGTTCTCACAGTATCCTTACTTTGACCCGTGTCCCTTTTCCTCTGCCGTGTATTCTTGGAGCCGTTTGGTAAGCAAGAGTCATATTTTCTCATAATGATTACTCGTATCCAAAAACTCGACATCAAACAATTTCCAGTTCTGACAAATGCGTCGTAAAACTCAGGGTGGTCTTGAGGGCAACATGATGCTTCAAGCCGTAGGACCTGGGCATGGGGGCTCAGGATGATAATGTCACAGGCCTCTGGATGCTGTGGAGACTGCACAAAGCAAAACCATTCTGCCATTTTGTCCACCTCATCTAAAAATAGCCCTGTCTGTGTCAAAAGGAGAAATACAGCATTCACAGATGTGCTTCCCTGTGGGGAATGTAGGAGCTTCGTGAGGAAATGATGTGTAAGATCCAAGTTTCTTTTTAAGGTAAACTTTCCAGAGAAAATGAAACTGATTCTGTTTCTTCTGATAAATTTCCCTGAAACAAACAGAAGCATTCAGAAATCCATTCCCCTTACAGCTGCATAGGATTTTTAGGTTGTTCCTGGAAATGGCTATGATCGTATTTAAAGGCCTCATTAGGACATTAGTTTTGAGTGCACAGAAGTATTAAGAGAAATAGTCTCTGGAATCAAGCCTTTGATCCTTTCTTTGCCGCATAAATACTTCATATTGGTGTAATGAACAAAATGAAATGTTTGGAAAAATATGGGTCCAGGGACGATTAACTCCAATAAGTCAGAATCTGTGGAAAATGATTATGATGTAAGCGTAAAATAAAAAAAAAGAAAAGAAAGTATATTGGCTGCACATAGTGACTTCCTTCCAAAAACTACAGCACAGAATGGGGGGTGAAAAGTTGCTGATTTACACGAGAGAAGCCCAACAGTCCATGTCCCAGTCAGACAGTGAAGGTCAATGTCAACAGTGATTGGGCTTGTTGATGTATGTACCCTCCATGTGATGGGATGACAATGGCCCTTTACCGACATTGTGGTCTTTGTCCCCAAAAACATAGTGCTGTCCCCATTACTGCAGGCTAATGAAGTGAAAACATCAGAAAATCCCAATTGAGAACCTTGTGCAAAATGCCAGACTTCTCCAAACTCTCGGGGTCATCAAAAACGACAGCTGAGAAAAGCTGTCACATCCAAGAGGAGCCTGAAAAGAAATGACAGCTAAACGGGATGCTGTATCCTGGATGCGATCTTAGAACACTTTGAAAAAGCCATTAAGTAAATACTAAGGAAATCTAGATCAAGGATGGACTTTATTTAATAATATATTAATATTGGCCCATTAGTTATAAGATACCGTAAGATGTGTAAATGGGGGAAACGGGTATACGGGAACTCTGCACTACCTTCACAACTTTTCTGTAAAACTAAACTATTCTGAAATAAAAACTTTACTTACAAATAAGCTAAAAAATATCAACGTATTAGAAGAGGGTGATGATGTAACAGATAAGATGACATGGATGCCATTCTCTCTCTTCTTCCCACTAAAGTGCAGCTCAAACTCTGGACCTAATGTCTAATACGAATAGAAGACGACTCTGGACGGTGGAGAGAATATCAGGAATTAAGATAGAACAATGATAATGGTAAAATTATGGGCAAACTTATTAGACTATCCTCTCGAGGTTTTTAGAAATTCTGTCTAATAGCTAAAGCAAAAAGCATTACGTTGCCTGACGTGGTGTTCATTATATGGAAAAGAAATATGTAAGGCGATCATAAATGGGGGCGCGCGGGTACAGAGACCCAAATGGAGAGAATATGGTTAAAAATATTGACACCAGTACGTTGTTGGAGTAAGTTACACATGTATGACACCTAGGGCAACCACTGGGGGTGGGGGCGTGGGGAATCTATACAAAAGAGTTTGTTGTGTTAGTCCCAGCCTATAGATAGTGATGTTCTTGTTTAGGAATGCCTGGGCCCCACAGACATCCCTCCTTCCACCAGCTCCAGGGCCAGTGCTGGGGCTGGACCAGCCCTCATGCTTCTTACCTGATTTCAGGATGTACCTCAGCAAAAGCATTTGGTAATTTTGAGAACATCGTTTATTACACACCCCAGAGCCACACATGAAGTCCTGGGTTGAGAGAAAGAGAGAAAGAGGGAGAGAGAAAGGACCGAGGGCTGAGGGTGGTACACTCTCAGAGTGAGAGCTTCACAGGTACATTCTTTATTAGCAAATGTATGGCATAAGGGCAGGAATTAGGGCATGGGGAGGGAGAAATGAGATCAAGTGCTCAGTAAATCTGAGTTACTTGGGGCTCTCTATAAGGCAATTTCATGGGTGGGGTGGACTCCTTCCTTACTAGTAGTTTTACTGGCACCTGGGCCATCCACCCAGCTGTATGTTAAATCAAGATGGAGGTCTTTGAAATGGATGCCACAGCACTCAAAAGTTTGTTTTTTCCCCCCCAAACAAATTTTTTTTAAGATTTTTTATTTATTTATTTGACAGAGAAATCACAAGTAGGTAGAGAAGCAGGCAGAGAGAGAGGAGGAGCAGGCTCCCTGCTGAGCAGAGAGCCTGATGCAGGCCTCGATCCCAGGACCCTGACACCATGACCCGAGCCAAAGGCAGAGTCTTTAACCCACTGAGCCACCCAGGCGCCCAGCACTCAAAAGTTTATGTCAAGCACTTACACTGCAGAGATGCATTCAAAACCAGTATAGATGAATGAAGATGGAATTATAAAAATGTTCAGGCAACCCAGAGAAAAACATGAAAAAGGAAACAGAGGAATGAAAGAAAACAAATAATAAAATGGCAGACTTAAACCCTAACATACCAAAATTACATTGAATGTGAATGTTATAAGTCCACTCGTTAAGAACAAAGAATAAGGCCAGGCCAATGAGAGGCCTCCTTGGGAAGGCTGCCGGAGCTACCAGGAGAGAGGCATGTTCTGGGCTCAAGTTGCCGAACTAGGAGAATCAAAGGGTGGGGTTCCTCATGGGCATTTGCCCACTTAAAAAAAAATAAAAATAAAACAACCAAAAAAAACCGTACAAGGATTGGTAGAGTGGATTTAAAAATATGATCCAACTATACACGGTATAGCACAGCACAGAGCAAACCATAGTATGGAGGGAAGCAGAGGACATCTGTATGGATGATTTTCCCGCCATTGTCACCCTGGTCAAAACCATCACTGCAACCTCCAGAGCTCGCCTGCTTATCCAGGTTGTACCCAGCCAGGTCATTCCAAAGCACACACATGTGAAACAACCACAAGACCCACCAATAAGAACATAAGAGTTGATGACGGGCAACCAGTGGACTTTCTAGCGCATGGGGAAAGAAGCCACCACCATCGTCCCCACGACATCTGCCACTCGCAACATTTCACTGAGGTCTCAGACCAGCGCACCGTGTGTGGATGAGGCTATAGCCCAGCCAGGCAGTGGGGCTTGACATGCGACACCGAGACACTGGCAAAATAATTCCATCTCCATGGGTTCAGTGTGGAAGTCCAAGGGGGTCTAGAGTTCTATCTTGTGGCTGTGCGGCAGGAAGCTGCTCTGCCTCCTTGTAGTCGGCAAAGCCACAATTGGCAAGCCATCCACACAAATTCAAAGCATTACAACCTTGGTGGCCTGGCGCGCGCACACAGCCAGTTAGGAGTCAGACAAGGCCTCCCCAGGCATGGGATGAGAGCAGGGTTTCTCCACCTCGGCACTGCTGACTCTTGGACCAGATAATTCTTTGTTCTGGGCAGGGCTGTTTTGACATTGGCAGGCTATTTAGCCGCATCTCTGGCCTCTTCCCACTAGATGCCAGTAGCACCTCACCAGTTGTGATCACCAAAGATGTCTCTAGACCTTGCCGAATGTTCCTTGGGGGACAAAATTGCTCCCTGCTGGGAACCACCGGGTTAGACCTTGGTATGCTGGAGAGTCTCCAAGAAGAGGAAGTATGATCTGGCAAAGTCAAGCCTAGAGAAAGGAGAGGCCAAGTGTGAGAAGGCCAGGAGTACAGCAAGGGGAAAGTCTGCAAGGGAGGGTTCACTCAAGGAAAAGCATGACAGCGGAAGGTTAGGTAGAGAGTAGAGGTGCCAGTTAAGAAAGAGCCAAGAGGTAGGTATTGAAGGCGACAGAACTACGTGGGAGGGATAGTTAGGGCCTTACTACCTGCGGAGAAGCTTGGAGTCAGGAGCCCTGGGCTCTGATGTGAGCTCTGCGATCTTCTGTCCATGTGGTCCTAAAACAGGCACCTCTGAGCAGGTGTTTCTCTGGCAGCTCAGTGCCCGTAAATATGCCCGTCCTGCCTGCCGCACAGGGTCGTAGTTACAAGTCATGCCAGATAATTTCCATAAAGATGCTCTAAAAACAAAAGAAAAGCCACAAAGAATAAAATATTGGCCATTCCACAGACTCCAAAGGCCTTGAAAGGAGAATAAGGGAACACTGTAAGTCACTCCACCCATATAAATGAAGCAACTTGGATGAAATGGACTGATTCCTTGAAAGCTACAAGCTACCCAGACTCACTCAATATGAAACATGATTTTTGAAGTCTTGTAACAATTCAAAAAAATGAATTCATTTTAAAAAAACAATCCCCGGTCCCACAACTAGTTTGGTGATTCACTGCAAGGACTTACAGGACCCCACATAAAGTTATACTCAAGATTTAATAGAGCAAAGACTGGAATGCAGGAACAGCAGGAAAAGATATTTATAAGCAAAGGTTGGAGAGGTCAAAAGCATCCTTTCTTAGCGCTCCACGGGGATAGCACAGACACACCTACTCTATGTGGAAACAGGAACATATCCAAGATGTGCTGGCCCAGGAAGGACCACTTATTCTTAGGGTCCAAAGTTTTCTTTCTTTTTTTTTTTTAAGATTTTTATTTATTTATTTGACAGAGAGAAAAACAGCCAGAGAGGGAACACAAGCAGGGGGAGTGAGAGAGGGAGAAGCAGGCTTCCCTCCGAGCAGGGAGCCCGATGTGGGACTCGATCCCGGGTCTCTGGGATCATGACCTGAGCCGAAGGCAGTCGCTTAACCAACTGAGCCACCCAGGCGCCCCAGGGTCCAAAGTTTTCAAACAGAGCTACTTATGTACCTGTCGTGTGAGCAAGCGTGGCCCCCAACCAGGCACCAGGTGAGCTTCATGAATCCCTATGTTTACCTTTTTTTTTTAAGTCATCTCCACATCCCTGAGCGTGGGGCTTGACCCACAACCCCGAGATCAAGAGTCTCATGCTTGGGGCACCTGAGTGGCTCAGTTAGTTAAGCGACTGCCTTCGGCTCAGATCATGATCTTGGAGATCCAGGATTGAGTCCCACATCGGGCTCCCTGCTCGGCGGGAAGCCTGCTTCTCCCTCTCTCAGTCCCTCTGCTTGTGTTCCTCTCTGGCTGTGTTTCTCTCTGTCAAATAAATAAATAAAATCTTTAAAAAAAAAAAAAAAGAGTCTCATGCTCTTCTGACTGGGCCAGGCACCCCCTCTAAACACGGCTTTAAACACGCTGACAACCTGGCTCTTCTCAACCTGCTGCTTTGGGCATCTAAAATAACATCTCCCCCTGCAGCTGTGCAATGTTCTAGGCGTTCTGAGAGTCTGCCCAAGGGGTCATCACCATGGATACAGAGATAAGTGAGAAACGGTAACACAGGGCTGCAGTGTTTGCTTTTAGCTCACATTTTCAAAATTAAGTTTTGAGAAACCCTGGTCTAGACGAACAGTTCTCAGATATGACATGGAAAGCAGCCTCCATAAAAGAAAAAAAAATTACTAAATGTAACTTTTATCAAAATTAAAATTTTTGCTCTGCCGAAGACCCCATTAAGAGGATGAAAAGACTAATTACAGGCTGGGACAAAATATTTGTAAACCGTCTATCTGATGAAGGACTTATTTAGAAAATATGAAGAACTCAGTAGTAAACAGAGACAAACAAAACCCACCTGGATAATCCAAATAGAAAATGGGCAAAATATATGAACAGACGCTTCACCAGAGGTTGTAAAATATTCAACATCCTTAGGCATTAGGGAAATGCAAATGAAGACATAGCACTTAATCATCTATTAGGCGGCTTAAATGAAAATTGGATCTCTTCTGTTTCCATCTGCAGATGCCTGGGCCACTGTCAAAACCAGAACGGCTTTCAGCTAAATTCCTACTTGAGCTGTCTTGTACTCCCTCTGAGGTGTAAATTGAGTCTACTGTTCCTCAGGACGCCTGGACTTGGTTTACTATCTCACAGGAATCTTGCCCCTTGCAAAAGAACATAGATTTACGTCTGGTGTCACCTTACCTCGAGCATATGTGTTGGGAGTAGGGGGAGGTATCCCTTGGACTTACAGTGCTGTCCTTCTCCAGCCATGAGGCCAGTGAGCAGAAATGCAGCTCAGTTTCCTCGCAGCTCCCTGCAGAGCGGGCAGATGCCTACAGGGCAGTAGCAGTTCTAAGAGTTCATTTATCCACCAAACACAAAGGCAACCAAAAAGCAAACGAAACAAGTAGGACTACATCCATCTAAAAAGCTTCCACACCATGATGAAGGAAACCATCAACAAAATGAAAAGGCAGCCTATGAAATGGGAGAAAAGATATGCAAACCACATTTCTTTTTTTTTTTTTAAAGATTTTATTTATTTATTTGACAGAGAGAAACACAGCCAGAGAGGGAACACAAGCAAGGGGAGTGAGAGAGGGAGAAGCAGGCTTCCCGCCGAGCAGGGAGCCCAATGTGGGACTCGATCCCGGGTCTCCGGGATCATGACCTGAGCCGAAGGCAGTCACTTAACCAACTGAGCCACCCAGGCGCCCCGCAAACCACATTTCTGATAAGGGGTTATTCTCCAAAACATAGGGAACTCCTGGGCACCTGGGTGGTTCAGTCAGTTAGCATCCAACTCTCAATTTTGGCTCAGGTCGCAATCTCAGGGTCATTAGATCAAGCCCCACATCAGGCTTGTGCTGAGTGTGGAGCCTGCTTAAGATTCTCCTCCACCTGTGGCCCTCCCCCCTAAAAAAGAAAAAAGAATGGCTATTTTAAAAAAGACAAGAGATAACAAGCTTATTACAGGGCTGTGGAGAAAGGGAACCATCCTACTCTGTTGTTGGGATTGGAAATTGGTGCAGCCGCTATGGAGAACAGTAGGGCAGCTCCTCAGAAAATTCAAAATAAAATTGCCATAAGATCCAGCAATTTCACGTCTCGATATTTATCTGAAGGAAATGAAAACACTAACTCAAAAAGCTGTTTGCACCCTTGTGTTCACTGTGGCATTATGTACGGTAGCCAAGACATGGGAGCTGTCCAAGCGTCCACTGATGGATGTGAGACACACACACACACACACACACACACACACACACAGAGGAATATTTTCCAGCCATAAGAGAACTCCCTTCTCCATGTGATGTGCTTTTCCTTTAAGATTCAGCCCAAACAGGACCTCTGTGAAAAGTTCCCTGTATCTTCTAAGAAGGCTTCCCCAAACACTGTGTGCACTGCACCATCATGGGCTTTGTCCTGTGTTGTTGGTATGAGCGTCAAGAGGACTGATGATATCTTCTTTCTTTTTTTTTTTTAAAGATTTTATTTGACAGAGTGAAACACAGCCAGAGAGGGAACACAAGCAGGGGGAGTGAGAGAGGGAGAAGCAGGCCCCCCGCCGAGCAGGGAGCCCGATGTGGGACTCAATCCTGGATCTCCGGGATCATGACCTGAGCCGAAGGCAGTCGCTTAACCAACTGAGCCACCCATGTGCCCAGATGGTATCTTCTTTCATGAAACAAATTATTTTGGAGTATCTCTATGGATCGGGCACTGGCCTTAGGAGTGTGAACTTTAGTTCCTGACACCTCAAGGAAGTCATTGTTCTAAAGAAGAAACAGAGCTTCGAAAGCTGGGGGCAGAAGAGGCTGAGGAGGGGCTCCTGGGCGGCTTGGTTGCTTGAGTGTATGACTCTTGATTTCTGCTCAGGTCTGGATCTCCTGGCTCCTGGAATGGCCCCCCTCGCCATCTGGACTGTCCTGCCTCTTGCCTCATCCCTGCTATTACCCTATTTATTATATAATGAGTCCTTCGGTTTCATTTCTTTGGAAATCCTTTATGATTTATTGAGCACCTACTTGTCCCCCCAGGCAATGAATGAGCGTTATCTCATTTGATCTTCAAAATAATATGAGGGGCGCCTGGCTGGCTCAGTTGGTTAAGCGACTGCCTTCAGCTCAGGTCATGATCCCGGAGTTCCGGGATCGTGCCCCGCATCAGGCTCCCTGCTCAGTGGGAAGCCTGCTTCTCCCTCTCTCACTCCCCCTGCTTGTGTTCCCTCTCCGGCTGTGTTTCTGTCTGTCAAATTAATAAAATCTTTAAAAAAATAATATGAGATGGTTGTTTCCATTTTATGGATGATAAAGTTGAGGCTGACAGAGGTTGGGACACTTGCTCAAGGTCATTCAGCTCTTAGGTACTGGACCTGGATCCAACCCAGGCACACGACTCCAAGGTCTCATTCTTAGCCTTTGCGTTAAACTGTGCTTGTTCCCATCTTATGCCTGGCCAGCTTTCCGAACTTAGCTCTGTGATCACCTCTTCAAAACTGTAAGGAACTTCGCAGTCTTGCATTTGCGACCCCCTGCGCTCTGTGCCCTGATCACAGACATGACTGGATAAGAACACTTTGCCCATCATAGGGTAATCATTGTTCTTCTGCACCGTTTTTCCCTCACCAGACAGCCGGTTTGTGTTGAGGGGGTCTGGGTTTTTCTTCATTCTTGTAGTTCTCACACTTAACATAGTAGCAGGCGTGCGGGATTTCCTGAATAAACATTTGCTGGGTGGAATTTCTGGCTCTGCTACTCGCCAGCATGTGTAAACTTGGGGAAGTTGTGTCACCTCTTCGTGCTTCAGTGTTCTCATCTGAACCCCTGTCCTTATCTCTTAAATGGATATAATAATAGTCACTATGGAATGGCACTGTAAGGATGAAGGGAGAGTTCATCTCCAGACGGGCATACAGTAAGTGCTCAATAATACACACCCCAGCCTGGCCAGAGCAAGGAGGAAGTTGTGATAGGGACTCCCAGGTCTCTAGTCTTGCCCCTCACTGAGCACGAGACCTACCACCCCCTTCTGAAGCCTGGCTCTGCGCCCCCTCTCCAGCCTCTCCAAGCTCCCTGTGGCAGAATACTGAACAGGGTTTTCAGAATGGCAAGGGGCCAGAAGAGCGCTGTTCAGAGCCTCGGTGATCACAGGAGATAGACAAAGGCCTTTCTCTTGGAGTTTTTTTGTTTTTGTTCTTGGTTTTTGGCCAGAGTCTTTTGAAGTTAAGCACCAGTATCTGAAAAACAGTCTCTGCATTCCACATTCAGGGTGAATGGCAGAAACAGAGAGGCCCAGAACACACAAGGCTTGTGTGGGGATTAGATCCAGAAAGCTCTGGAATAGCGAAACTGAACCAAGGGAGAAGCATATCTTGCCAAGACTTTGGGAACATCTCCATACAATTATAAGAGGAAAGGAGACTGCTCATGCAAAATGACACTCGCGTATTGTATTAGCTTGCTAGGGCTGCTGAAGCAGAACACCACCGACTGGGTAGCTTCAAAAACAAATTTTTTTCCTCTGTTGGACTTTCAGAGGCTGGAAGCCCAAGATCAAGTTGACAGGGTTGTTCCTGCTGAGGTCTCTCCTAGGCTTTGTAGATGGACTCCTTCTCCCTGTGTCACCGAAGGGTCTTCTGTGTGTGTGTGAGTGTGTGTGTCCTATTTATTCTTCTAAGGGCACCAGTCATATTGGATTATGAGCTACCTTAATGACCTTATCTTAACTTAATTATCTCTGTAAAGACCCCATCTCCAAGGACAGCCATTCTGAGATCCTGGAGATGACACAAAGTGGGACCGGGGCCACCATTCAGCCCCATCACACAGAACTCAGACAATTCCACATGAAACAGAAACCTTCCAAGTATAGAAAAAGTTAGCTAAGTTACATATTTCTTCAAGCTTTTTCTACCTCTTTCATCCCATCTCGGCTGCCAAATCAATAAAAATCTCAGTTTTCTAAAAATAGCTGAACCATTTTGACATTCAGGAAGGTTCGGTGCCTCCTCAAGCTCTTAGATTTGCCCAGCTTGATATGACCTCATGTCTCAAAGGAAGCCGCCTCTCTTCAGCATTTAGTCACAGCTGGCCTTCAGGAACATCCTTCTTAGCATCTGAAGTGCTGGGAGAGGGTGCTTTTTAGCCTGCAACATTTGAAGTGATCCAACTCAAGCAAACATTGTTCTTGAACAACTGAGCTACCTGCCTTTTTACCAGAAACAGATGATTTTGCATCAGAATTACTTTTTTAAAGAAGTTTCTCCACCACGTATCGGAAGAGACAGTGCATAGAAAAACTGCCGTGAGGGGCGCCTGGGTGGCTCAGTTGGTTAAGCGACTGCCTTCGGCTCGGGTCGTGGTCCTGGAGACCCGGGATCGAGCCCCACATCGGGCTCCCTGCTTGGTGGGCAGCCTGCTTCTCCCTCTCTCACTCCCCCTGCTTCTGTTCCCTCTCTGGCTGTGTTTCTCTCTGTCAGATAAATGAAATCTTTGAAAAAAAAGAAAAAAAAAAAAAGAAAAACTGCCGTGGACTGAGAGCCAGGAGGCCTAGGGATTTTGAGAAAGTCACTCTATCTCCCTGATCCTGTTTTTTCACACGAAACATGAGTGGGTGAATTAGACGCCTTCTTGTCCTTTCTGCTATAAAATTCTAAAAGTTCAATGTAACAAAAGCATGCAGCCTTTGTCACACTGGCATCCTCCTAATCCATGCTTAAAATACAGTTTATTCCATTAAATTTAGACCTTGTGCCTAGATACCTAGTTATTACCCATCTCATATACTCCATAGCAACGCAAAGATGGAACTCGTGGGACTAACCGTGAACATGCTGTAGTGATATCAGCCAGCAGCCACAATTCTGCCACCAGAACCCCCATATCAGTCAAATGGCTTCTTCAGATTGGCCCTCCTGTTCCCTCAGTGTCTCATGGAATCCCACCCCCATGACTTAGAAAGATCTTTGCTTTCCTGTATTTACGAATTCAACAATCTGATCAAAACTCGGACTCCCTTCTTCCCCCAAATGTCAATGCTGCACCCCCCCAAAAAAATGGTGCAGCTCCTTTTATTCTCCCTACAGCCCTATGGCCAAAGTGGCCTATTGCTGGTCAAGTTCAAGAGAATAGAGATATGGGTTTATTTATTTTTTAAAAAATATTTTATTTAGGGGGCACCTGGGTGGCTCAGTTGGTTAAGCGACTGCCTTCGGCTCTGGTCATGATCCCGGAGATCCGGGATCGAGCCCCACATCGGGCTCCCTGCTCAGCGGGAGGCCTGCTTCTCCCTCTCTCACTCCCCCTGCTTGTGTTCCCTCTCTGGCTGTGTTTCACTCTATCAAATAAATAAATAAAATCTTAAAAATATATATATATTTTATTTAGGCGGCGCCTGGGTGGTTCAGTTGGTTAAGCGACTGCCTTCGGCTCAGGTCATGATCCCAGAGACCCGGGATCAAGCCCCGCATCCGGCTCCCTGCTCAGCGGGAAGCCTGCTTCTCCCTCTCTCACTCCCCCTGCTTGTGTTCCCTCTCTCGCTGTGTTTCTCGCTGTCAAATAAATAAAATTTTTAAAAAATTTTATTTATTTGACAGAGAGATCACAGGTAGGCAGAGAGGCAGGCAGAGAGAGAGGAGGAAGCCGGCTCCCTGCTGAGCAGAGAGCCCGATGTGGGCCTCGATCCCAGGACCCTGAGATCATGACCTGAGCCGAAGGCAAAGGCTTTAACCCACTGAACCACCCAGGCGCCCAGAGATATGGGTTTAATGATTGAAATGTTGAAAACATTTTCAGCCATCATGTATCATGATGTCCTTGCTCTTCAGATAATCCTGGAGAACTATACAGAAAAAACATTTCAAGGATGCCTGGGTGACTCAGTCAGTTAAGCATCTGACTCTCGGGTTTTGGCTCAGGTTGTGATCTCAGGGTCATGAGATTGAGCCCTACAACATGCTCCACATTGAGTGCAGAGTCTGCTTGAGATTCTCCTCCCCCCAAAGGTAACTTCTGTGTGAAATTGTGATGTAGGGTTCAGGAAATGGCTCATGACATAAGGAGCCCTTCCCAAGCTAGTCCTATATGACTCTAGGGTGACCGATAGCTGGTTTGCCAAGATATCCCTGTCTACTTTTACTGTTCTCAGCAATGATTGACATCATCACTGTCTCACCTCAAAAGTCACCTCAAAAGTGTCCCTATTTGGATAATAAATTATATGGCCACCACCACGATGCTTCATTTTAGTAGACATGTGGGAAGGAGAACTTCACTGAGAAGACCTGTCCACCCCTTACGTGCAAGCCCAACAAGTCCTTAGGACTTTGAAAATTATTTATTTCTATCCCTTCTGCTTTGTCCTATTCCTGTCACTTACCTGTGATGGGCCCTCTTATGTCCCCTCTGTGCTCCTGTTCTTGCTCTAGCTGTTTTTTTTTTTTTTTAAGATTTTATTTATTTATTTGACAGAGAGAGAGATCACAAGCAGGCAGAGAGGCAGGTGGGGGGGGAGCAGGCTCCCTGCTGAGCAGAGCACCCGATGCGGGCCTCGATCCCAGGACCCTGAGATCAAGACCTGAGCCAAAAGCAGAGGCTTTAACCCAGTGAGCCACCCAGGCGCCCCAGAGCAGATTTGTTAACTGGAACTCCTAACATTGACAAAGAAGTGGGAAGATGTGTTTTGTAATGGAAAAATGCAGCTGGGGTCATCCACGGTTGGTCTTAGCTCTTAAAATCTTTGGAGTAGAAAAGGAAATGACCAGAAGGGTGGCCATGGGTTGGCCAAAGAGGACTCAGAGATGATGCTTCTCAGGAAGTGCCTTCAAGAAGGTAGATAAAATAGGGCTACTGGGGGACGCCTGGGTGGCTCAGTTGGTTAAGCGGGTCATGATCCTGGAGACCCAGGATCGAGTCCCACATCGGGCTCCCTGCTCGGTGGGAAGCCTGCTTCTCCCTCTCTCAGTCTCCCTGCTTGTGTTCCCTCTCTGGCTGTGTTTCTCTCTGTCAAATAAATAAAAAAATATTTTTAAAAAAAGTCTCCTCCAATAAACATGATTAAGTAAATTCTTTTTTTCTTTTTAGATTTTATCTATTTATTTGACAGAGAGAGATCACAAATAGGCAGAGAGGCAGGCAGAGAAAGAGGCTGGAAGCCAGCTCCCTGGGGAGCAGAGAGCCTGACATGGGCCTTGATCCCAAGACCCTGGGATCATGACCTGAGCCAAAGGCAGAGGCTTAACTCTCTGAGCCACCCAGGTGCCCCGATTCAGTAAATTCTTAAACAAAAATCTAACTTTACAACATAAATGTTTGAGTGATCAATAAGAGACATTTTCTTCTCAGAAGTAACATTGGGTAGCAGTCACCAATAACAGGAAGATTTCAAAATATATTTAACAGATGTGACTCCACTGTTATCCAGGATTTCAATTTAATTTGAAACCCAGGGAGAACTGCTATGATAATTTCTGCTTCTGATAAAAGTAGGCTAGGCAGTTCAGCCCATCTTTCCTTCCGAGACTAAAGAAACCTGTCAAAATATAAAAACATCCACTTGATGGCGTCAGAGAGCTAGCAAATGAGTGAAAATTACCAGCCCCAAGTCCAGGAAAAGGACTGAGATTCTGCAATAGGAGCCTGGCTGGGAGGGCTGCCTTTCTTCTGGGGACCTCCCCCAATTCTAGAGCCATTGTTGGCTGGGATGTCCCTCAGCTTTTTTTTTTTTTAACATTAATTATATCGAAGGGAATCACATTCTGCAGGGTGCACAGATCATAACTTTAGAGCTCAGTTTTTTAAGTTGAAGTAGAATTAACATACAGTGGTACATTAGTTTCATGCATACGATATAGTGATTCCACAGTTCTGTCCACTGTTCAGTGCCCATCGCAGTAAGAGTAGTCCCCACCTGTCATCAAACAACGTCATCACCATCTTATTGACCACATTCCCTATGCTGTACTCTTCGCCTCCATGCCTTTTTTATTTCTGTAACTGGAAGTTTGTACTTCTTTTTTTTTTTTTAAGATTTTATTTATTTATTTGAGAGAGAGAAACACAGCGAGAGAGGGAACACAAGCAAGGAGAGTGAGAGAGGGAGAAGCAGGCTTCCCGCCAAGCAGGCAGCCCGATGTGGGGCTCGATCCCGGGTCTCCGGGATCTTGACCTGAGCTGAAGGCAGTCGCCCAACCAACTGAGCCACCCAGGCGCCCCAGGTTTGTACTTCTTAATCCCCTTTATCTGTTTCACCCATCCTCCCACCCACCTCCCCTCTGGCAACCACCAAAGTATTCCCTGTATTTAAGAGTCTTTGTTTTGTTTCTTAAATTCCACATACGAATGAAATCATACGGTATTTGTCTTTGACTTATTTCACTTAGTTTCAGACCCTCTAGTTCCATCTATGTTGTTGCAAATGGCAAGATCTCATTCTTTTCTATGATTAATGTTCCATTGTGTGTATATAAGACATTCTTTATCCATTCATCTATTGATGGACACTTGGGCTGTTTCCATATCTTGGCTATTGAAAATAGGGATGCATCTATCTTTTTGAATTAGTGTTTTCATTTACTTTGGGTAAGTACTCAGTAGTGGAATTCCTGGATCATTTGGTATCTCTATTTTTTTTTTAAGATTTTATTTATTTGACAGAGAGAAACACAGCCAGAGAGGGGACACAAGCAGGGGAAGTGAGAGAGGGAGAAGCAGGCTTCCCGCCGAGCAGGGAGCCCGATGTGGGACTCGATCCCGGGTCTCTGGGATCATGACCTGAGCCGAAGGCAGTCGCCTAACCAACTGAGCCACCCAGGCTCCCCCTGGTATCTCTATTTTTAATTTTTTGGGGGAACCGAGGAACCTCCATACTGCTTTCCATAGTGGTTGCACCAGTGTGCATTCCTACCAGCAGTGCATGAGGGTTCCTTTTTCTCCACATCCCTGACTCTTGAGTTTCTTATATTTTTTAGTCTAGCCATTCTGACAGGTGTCAGATGATATCTCATGGTTTCGGTTTACAGTTCCCTATGACAAGGGATGCTGAGTATCTTTTTGTGTATGCTAGCCATGTGTGTGTCTTCTTTACAAAAATGTCTATTCAGGTCTTCTGTCTATTTTATTTTATTTTATTTTAAAGATTTTATTTATTTGACAGAGAGATGCACAGAGAGAGAGAGGGAACACAAGCAGGGGGAGAGTGGGAGAGGAAGAAGCAGGCTTCTGCTTGGTGCAGGGCTTGATCTCAGGATTTGGGGATCATGACCTGAGCTAAAGGCAGACACTTAACGACTCAGCCACCCATGTGCCCCTCCTCTGTCTATTTTAATCATATTGTTTCACTGGTGTTGAGTTTTAGGAGTCATTTATATATTTTGGATATTAATCCCTTATTGGATTTATCATTTGCAAATATCTTCTCCCATTCAGCATGTTGCCTTGCCCTTTTGTTGATTTCCTTCATTGTGTGAAAGCTTTTTGTTTTAGTGTCATCTCAATAGTTGATTTTTGCTTTTTGTTTCCTTTGCCTGAGGAGACATCTCTAGAAAAATGTTTCTACAGCCAATGTCAAAGAAATTACTGCCCGTGTTTTCTTCTAGATTTTTTATGGCTTCAGGTCTTACATGTAGGTCTTTAATGCATTTTGAGTTTGTCTTTATGTATGGTGTAAAAAAAATGACCCAGTTTCATTCTTCTGCATGTAGCTATCCAGTTTTCCCAGCACCATTTGTTCAAGAGACTGTCTTTTTCCCATTGCATCTTCTTGTCTCCTTTGTCAAAGAGTAATTGACCAGGGGCGCCTGGGTGGCTCAGTTGGTTAAGTGACTCCCTTTGGCTCAGGTAATGATCCTGGAGACCTGGGATTGAGCCCCACATCGGGCTCCCTGCTTGGCAGGAAGCCTGCTTCTCCCTCTCT
Source organism: Spilogale gracilis (assembly GCA_004023965.1). Classification (NCBI taxonomy): domain Eukaryota; kingdom Metazoa; phylum Chordata; class Mammalia; order Carnivora; family Mephitidae; genus Spilogale; species Spilogale gracilis. The sequence continues at coordinate 73,613 of PITA01005450.1, read as the reverse complement.
CACTCCCCCTGCTTGTGTTCCCTCTCTGGTTGTATCTCTCTCTGTCAAATAAATTTTTTAAAATCTTTTTAAAAAAAGATTTTTTTAAAAGATTTTATTTATTTATTTGACAGAGAGGCAGGCAGAGAGAGGAAGAAGCAGGCTTCCTGCTGAGGGGGGAGCCCCATGCAGGCCTCGATCCCAGGACCCTGAGATCATGACCTGAGCTGAAGGCAGAGGCTTTAACCCACTGAGCCACCCAGGCGCTCTAAAAAAAAAAAAAAAGATTAATTGACCAGATAAGCATGGAGTTGTTTTGGGGCTCCCAATTCTATTTCATTGGCCTACCTGTCTGTTTTTGTGCCACTACTGTATAGTTTTTTAACTGCAGCTTTGAGGTGTATCTTGAAATCTGGGATTGTGATACTTCTAGCTTTATTGTTCGTAAGATTGTTTTAACTATTCACGGTCGTTTGTGGTTCCATCCAAATTTCAGTATTACTCTAGTTCTGTGAAAAAATGCTCTTTGTATTTTAATACACATTGCATTAAGTCTCTAGATTGCTTTGGATAATATGGGCATTTTAACAATGTCGGTTCTTCTAATCCATGAGCACAGAATATCTTTCCATTTGTTTATGCCTTCTTCAATTTCTTTCATCCATGTTGTATAGTTTTTGGAGTACAGGTCTTTCACTTCCTTGGCTAAGTTTATTTTTAGGTATTTTATGGCTTTTGGTGAGATTTTTTTCTTAATTTGCCTTTCTGCTACTCCATTATTAGAATATGGAAATGAACAGATTTCTCTATATTAATTTTGTTTCCTGTGACTTTACTGAATTCATTTATCACAGCTCGGTTGAATGTGGGCACTCCCACAGAGACTAGAACAGCATCCCAGAAGCCCCCTCACTGCCCTTTCCGATCTCCACCTGCCCCCACAAATAAGGACCACTAACACAATTTCTAAAATAGAGATGCCTTTTCTCTGCTTTTGCATTCTATTTAAATGCACGTGCGCAGTGTATAGTTGCTCCGGTACGCCCAGACAATGGAAAAATCTGCAGCGATGAAGAAAGAACAAACTGAAGTTTTATCCAGCAACATGGACGAATCTCACAAACATGATATTCAGTGAGAGACATAGACACTGAAAAGTAGAGGTTTCAAAGAAACCGAGACAAAAGTAAACTACAGCATTACAGATCATGCTTAGATGGGGAGTGGGGGATGGCGCAATGTGGCTATAAAAATCAGGATATTGGTCAATATTAGAAAAGTAGGGGATTAGGGGCGCCTGGGTGGCTCAGTTGGTTAAGCGACTGCCTTCGGCTCGGGTCATGATCCCGGACACGCAGGATCGAGTCCCACATCGGGCAAGAAGGCTGCTTCTCCCTCTCTCACTCCCCCTGCTTGTGTTCCTTCTCTGGCTGTGTTTCTCTCTGTCAAATAAATAAAATCTTTTAAAAAAATAAAATAAAATAAGGAATTACTTAAGGTTTTAAAATTAAAAACACTGTCAGAAGGAGAAATCCACAAAGAAAGAGTTTGTACTTCTCAGTAAAAGAGGGATAATTAGCATGTAAAAAAACCATTTCAGAAGGAGCAGAGGTCAAATACCAGACTTCAACAGACCAACCTGGCCTTAGACTTGTTTTGCTGGGCTTCCCATGGTGTTAGCCCCAAACTGAGTTCCAAACAGGCTGCACATGTGCCCTCGAGAACCCCATGAGCTGCCCGCTCCTCGCTTATTAACTGTGATCCTACGGCTGAACAATTATTTAAAAAGAGAATAATTGAGGCAGATAATTGACTTGATGCAAACTTTATTTCACACTTGAAGATCTAAACTGCAAAATGGAGCAGAAGGCAGAAAGCTTTGATAAGATAAACAGTAAAGAGCAGCAAGGCAGAGTGATTGGCTGGGGCCACCTAGTCAGCCTGGCTTGGGGTAAGTTGGCCTGGTCTTTGGGCATTGCCTAACTGCCTTGACTGTGTTCCTGTGCGTTTACAGGGACATAGAGACTTAAGTCTCGGTGTGCTGATGGAGCAGCATGGGCAGGAAGGGCCCCATCTTGGGCCTAGAAAGTTATCTCAATGCAATTTTTTTTGAAGATTTTATCTATTCATTTGAGAGAGAGGAGAGAGCACAAGCTTGGGGGAGGAACAGAAGGAGAGGGAGAAGCAAGCTCCCCACCGAGCAGAGAGCCCGATGCGGGCATGGATCCCAGGACCCTGGGATCATGACCTGAGCCGAAGGCTGAGGCTTTAACTCACTGAGCCACCCAGGTGCCCTGGATTCTCCTTTTTTAGATCCCACATATAAGTTAGATCATACAGCATTTTCTTTGTCTGCTTATTTCACTTAGCATCTTGCCCTCAAGTTCCATCTATGTTGTCCCCAGATGGCAAGATTTCCTTCTCTTTAAGGCTGAATAGTTAATTTTCCATTGTGTGTGTGTATCACATTTTATCAGTTCATCCACTGAGGGACACTTGGGTCGTTTCCATGTCTTAGCTGTTGGTAATAATGCTACAAGAACATAATAATGCTTCCTTCAGCCCATGTCATTATACCAGGGTCCTGGAATCAAGCCTGGGTGGCTCAGTGGGTTAAAGCCTCTGCCTTCAGTTCAGGGATGATCTCAGGGTCCCGGAATCAAGCCCTGCATTGGGCTCCTTGCTCAGCAGGTAGCCTGCTTCACCCTCTCCTCCCTCCTCATGCTCTCTCTCGCCAACTCTATCTCCCTCTCTCAAGTAATTGTCTTAAATCAAATTAAAAGGTCAATATGTCACTGTTTGCCTTGATTATTAGTCAGGAGAGCCTTAGGCAAACTGACCTGCTCCTCTCTAAATCTGTTCCATTAATGAAAACATTACTTGTTGGTTAAAAGGCATGGATGGTCACTCACAACCTCCCCTTTTCCTTTGTAGCCCAGTACATGCACCGTTATCTCCTCAACTGACATCAACAAAATGGAACTTGGGCAAATCATGGCTAAGTTAAGAGTTGTGACTGTTGGGACACCTGGGTGGCTCAGTTGGTTAAGCGACTGCCTTCGGCTCAGGTCATGATCCCGGAGACCGCGGATCGAATCCCACATCCGCCTCCCTGCTAGGCGGGAAGCCTGCTTCTCCCTCTCTCACTCCCCCTGCTTGTGTTCCCTCTCTTGCTGTGTTTCTCTCTGTCAAATTAATAAAATCTTTAAAAAAAAAAAAAAAAAAGAGTTGTGACTGTTGGGCACCTGGGTGGCTCAGTGGGTTAAAGCCTCTGCCTTCAACTCAGGTCATGATCTCAGGGTCCTGGGATCGAGGCCCGCGTCAGGCTTTCTGCCTGCTTTTCTGCCTATTGTGATCTCTCTGTCAAATAAATAAATAAAATCTTTAAAAAAGAGAGAGAGTTGTGATTGTTGAAGCAATGAATGTTAATTACAACAAAAACTCAAAAGCTGGGCACCCAGAGCGACTCCATTGGTTGAAGTGTCCAACTCTTGATTTCACTTTAGGTCATGATCTCAGGGTTGTGAGATCGAGCCGAGCCCTGTGTCAGTCTCCACACCCAAGATTCTCTCTTTCCCTCTCCCCCTTCTCCTCCCCCTGCTCTTGTACTTTCTCTCTCTCAAAAACCCAAACACCAAAAAGCAAAAACAATAACAAAAAAAAACCTTAAAAGCTTCCTGTCTATATGATAGAATCTTTACCCAAAAAGCCAGCGTTCCAGTAATTCTTCAGCATGATATTCTGCAAAGAGGGTCCCTGACCTGGTCCAAGCAACTCCATTTGTCTTTGGGGACGTATACAACCACATTCTGGAAGGTCAGTGAGTCTTGAAAGAAGTCCTAGAGTCAGTAATCCAGTAGCTCAGAAGTGGACGAGGTCAGTGTATAAGGCTGGGGTGAAAAACAGTCTGGTTCTTCTTTTGGCAGCTTGAATTCATTGCTGAATGAAATGAATGAAAACTCACTGACCCAGAAACTTCTCTTGCTTCTTTGTGATTTGTCCTTCTTCTTCTTCTCTCTCAAATTCTAAAACCAAAGTGGCAAATGGCAAAGGTGATGTTGTTCCCAGAATAGACAAGCAGGAAAATCACACCTGAATAGTTTAATTTAAGGTACATCTGTTGTCTGGGGGGGAAAAAAAGACACAGCCCTCTTTGTCTGTGTCACTGCTTTCCAAAATTCAGTCATTTGCAAGAGGTTCCTCAAATAAATGAAATTAGTCATCTCCCCAAATGAATGACTTTGCAGATAATCAACATCATTGAGAGGTAATGGGTCACTACCATTGGAACCCTGTCTTTTCCACTTTGGTGGATCGGAAAAATAGTTTGAAGTTATTTTCCATATGCTTACTCCCCTTACCCTTGTCCGTGCCCCCTCCTTTAAAAAAAAAATCTCTTCCTATCCTTATTGCAGTAGTGAAATTACTCGTTAAGCTCACCACAAATAACCAACCGGTGTCGAATCTAGTGACCTATTTTCAGTTCTTGTCCTATTTAATGTCTTTGCAACTTTTAAAATAATTGTCCACTGCTATCAACGGAAATCGCTCTTGGCTCTCAGGACACCAGCCCTCCTGGACTTTCTTTTGGCAGCTCCTAGGTCCACTGCTTTTTTTTTTCTAAAGATTTTATTTATTTATTTATTTATTTGAGAGAGGGAGAGTGAGAGAGAGCATGAGAGGGAAGAAGGTCAGAGGGAGAAGCAGACTCCCCACAGAGCTGGGAGCCCAATGTGGGGCTCGATCCGATCCCAGGACTCCAGAATCATGACCTGAGCTGAAGGCAGTGGCTTAACCAACTGAGCCACCCTGGCGCCTCTCCTAGGTACACTTTCTTATGCTCCCTGACTTTTTTCTTCTGTTTACTTCTGAAAGGTTTTTCTGGTCCCTGGAGTTCTGGCTTCTATTTGTACAGTCTCTGCTTACATTTTCTTTCTTCTGCTATTTAGAGAATGGTTCACCCTTACACCAAGCTAGAAACCTAGATGCATTCTCAGAGTCCTCTCACCCCCTTGTCTTCCATATCCATTTTGCCCATGAAGTTCTGTCCATTTTATCAGAGACATCTTCCCTCCTTCTAGTATCTTCTTGTTACTTTCAGGGCCAATGCCAGGAATGGTAATGACAGCTTAACTTTTCTAGAATGCTTATTAGGTGTGCCAAGTTCTTTACTTTCATCTCCTAACACTTCCTCATTATAACAGATGCACTAGGAAGACATCAGTATTTTTATCCTGATTTTTCAGCTGAAGTTTAGCTAGATTAAGGCAGATTAAGGCAAATTGGCCATGGTCACAGGTCTGTAGACAGCCAGGCTGTTTGACTTTTCCATTATCCACTGATGCCTAAATTCCAGCATGCATCAGAATTACCAGTTGGGATTGTAGACACATGGACTTCCTGCCCACCCCACCCCCAGGCTTTCTGGTTCAGTAGGTGTGGGAGAGGGTCCCGTAATCTGCATTTCCAAACAATTCCCCGGGGATCCCAATGCTGCCGGTCCTGGGACTGCACTTGGAGAACCACTGTTTCACACCTTTGCTCCTGAAAGCGTCTTAGAGAATGCACAGCAGCAGCATCCTCTGGGAGCTTCTTAGAAATGAAACATCTCGGGCTTCACCCTAGCTCTTCTCAATCAGACTCTGCGTTTTTAACGATTCCAAGTGACTCATGTGCACGTTGTGTGTACCCATCACACACTTCTGTACCGAGGCAGACTCTAACCCGGACAACACGTAACTTGCAATTTACAAAGCCGGTCTCTAGGGCAAGAGTGAAGGAGCATTTCGGCCACACTGGGTAGGTTCGAGACTCCCAGGCCTCTGAGCCGCCCGCTCCGCCTCCCAAGTCGCACGGCGCCCCGCCTCTCTCACCGAGCCCAGCTGTTCATTGACCATCGGAGTCCCCGGACCGCCCCCCCCCCCCCACCGCGTCCCCGCGCCCCGTCCGGGTGCCCGCTCGGCCCCGCCTCCCCGAGGAGGCGGCTCCCGCGCGGCCCCCACGCGGCGCCCTCCTCCCCGGGACTCCCGCCTGCTGCTCCCCGGTCCTCCGGACCACCGAGCCCTCTTCCTAGAGTAGCCCGGGAGAACACCCCCCACCCCGGCTCCTCGCTTCCTCCCTTGCCAATTTAACCGGCACCCGGAAGTGCAGACGTCTTGGCAGTTCCTAGAGTCATCTTTAGAGCTGTCGTTACTCTTTTGTTCACGCCACAAACGATGCTTGGACTCCTGGCCTTTGGCAGAGCGATGAAGGAGGCCCAGTCCCTGTCCACATCAAAGACGGCAGGACTGGATGATAAACTTTGTACCGCGGGGGCCAGATCGAAGGAAGCTGTCCCGGACGGGTAACGGCCCCGGGCTGTCAGTCGTCCGCCCTGTAGACGCTCCGGTATTTGGAGCGTGAATGGAGAGCATTCCGGGTGGAAGAAAGGTGGTTGCCAGGAAAACGCCTCGCGGTGCAGGACTTGAGGGTGCCTAGAGATGAAGTTTGGAAGGTAAGCCGGGGCAACCCTTAAGGGCTTCGGGGGGAGGGGGAGGTCAGAGGACATTTAAACAACGTTCTGCATAGCCCAGACGGTACTTTTAAAACAGGACAGAGGAGCTCTGAGTTGCACCTTTAAAATGCAGCTGGCAGTCAGACGTGATTGGAAGAAGGGGAAAAAAATCTGACATATGTATGAAGTATGGTGACAGAATGGAGACCGGGGTGGCCTGACATTCACTCACACGTTCTTCCATTGATGTGACTTGCATGAGAGAAGGACTGTATCTCTTTATTTCATTTCTCTTGCCCAGCACTCCAAAGAGTGCCTGGAATACAGTAGGCCCTGAACTAATGTTTTTTGAGTGGGCACAGGACTTCCTGATTGGATAACAAATGAAAGTGGGAGCTGAAGGTGAGCGATCATCGATCATGGAAGACTAGAAGAACACAAATAGTGGAACCCTGTTTCATGGGTGTTGGCTGAGCTCTTCTCCCAGGCTGTCCACCAACAAGATGCTGTAGGGCAAAAGACCAGAGCAGGCTCACAACCAAGGGTGTAGTCAAGGGAGGGGCCCAGGGCCCAGAATGTGCTAACAAGTGCCAGTTCTCTTTCTTAGTTCCACCAACCCAAAATGTCACTTTCCTTTCTGCCCACTTACAGGACCAAATTTGAGAAGTGCCTGCTTTTTTGTTTTGTTTTGAATGTTACCATCCACATGCAAAGAATCCATATGACTGTGACTTTAAGGCTGTTATTTCATTACATTGCTGTATCACCATTTAACAAAACCATTCCCTGGCACTTTTGCTTCTTTACCTCCACGAATAATGCAGGAATAAATGTCTTCATGTCTTGCTTTTCCATTTTTTTTGCACTTTTATTGAATATTTCCACAGATTACTAGTCAGATAATATTACATCTTTTTGCTCTTACTCATATTCCCTCACTGCTTTCCGAAAAGTTTTTTTTTTTTTTTTTTTTTAATAACCCGGTTTTTTTTTTTTTTTTTTTTTAAGATTTTATTTATTTGGCAGAGAGAAACACAGCCAGAGGGAACATAAGCAAGGGGAGTGAGAGAGAGAGAAGCAGGCTTCCTGCCGAGCAGGGAGCCCGACGTGGGACTCGATCCCGGGTCTCCGGGATCATGACCTGAGCCAAAGGCAATCGCTCAACCAACTGAGCCACCCAGGTGTCCCCCGAAAAGTTAATAATGGCAACAGCAATATCTATTGATGCAACCCTTATAAATTGAGTATCTACTGGTGGTAGGCCCTGAGCTGGGTTCTAGGGGCATAATATGAGCAATATAGTACAGACCCTGTTCTCATGTGGCTTCCACTCTTGTGTGAGAGGGTGGTATTCATCACGTTATCACACGAGCGTATAATTACAAACTGACAAATAGCATGATTTAAAAGTGCTGGCCGCTAGCTAAGATGGTGAAATTAGTATTACAATTTCAGCAGCACTGGTGGTAGTTTGCAGGGTTTCATTTTTAGTTTTCCTACTGTGCTGCCTTCATTTAAATTTTTTCCTGCTGTATTTGAAACAAATGATTTCCCGGGATAGCTTGGCCTTCTAGGTTTTAAATTAACCTGAGTTGTTCCCCCGGAGTTCATCCCGCTGCTTAAGGGAAGTCCCCTGTTGTAACCCAGCAAAAAATTACAAATTTAGGCCTGAATTGTTTCAAAATGAATAGGTAGAGTGTACTTAGGAACATGTTCTATCCTCTCCTCTTTATTCTTTAATAGACTCCCTATATTAAAGTCATTTCAACTGTTTAGCAATAGAGAAGACTATCTCTTACTTACCTAACTCACAAAGCTATTATGAAAATTAAAAGAAAGGGGGGGGGGGACTTTGCAAACATGAAAGGTTTTTTGGATGATAATCCCTGTATTTGTACTGCCCTCTTTACTATTGTTTGCTTTATTACATGTCTATTCAACAAATAGTCATTGGACATTGATCTTATGTCAGGTGGTGGGGATGCAAAGATAAAACAAGATCTGGGGCTCTGCCCTCTTGGAACTTACATTGTAACGTGCACTGGAGCACTGTGGGTCAAGGTGAAAAGAATTTGAAAGTCGCTACCCACCCAGTCCTATCACTGCACAGCACAGGTGCCAGAAAAGTGAACATATATACCTTCCCCATCTTTTGACTACTCCTGCCTATGACCGAGGGCGATCTTCCCCCTGAGGCACACCCAGAGGAGGTCTTTATCTAAGGATTAAAAGATTGGACCCTCTCTGCAAGTAATGGGGTAACAGCTTTTCTTTAAATTCCCATTTAAAGATTTCTGTAGTATCCCCTATTCGTATGTACCCCAGTTCCTAGGTGTATGATTAATAACAAGTCCTGTTGTGGACCCTCTTGTATGTTAGCAGAGGCCCTAAAATCCCTCGTACCAGTTATGATTTTGTTACAGGCACCGAAAGGTCACGGAGCCTCCGGTTTCCTAGACTTAGAGGGGGTGGGGCTAGAGGGGAGGTAGGTTTAGACAGGTCCCCCAAATTTTAAGATCATGCCAGCTCCTCCACCATCCTCTTTCTGCTGTTTTTCAGCCCAAAGGCTAACCACCAAGACATAGGTCCAAACTCTATTAAGGCAGCCTCGGTGGAGGAAGGCACACGCGGGTCACTGGCGAGGATGAACATGGGACTTGAAGCTGTAAGGTAGCTGTCCGCAGGTGGCGGCTGATAGGAGGCGGGTTCGGACAGTGATCATTAGTGCCCCAAGGAGCGCGCTGGCCGCGCTGGGAGGAAGGGGCGGGGCGCCACCGGCGGCGAGGGGCGGGTTCGGCGTCAGCTGCGTAAAGTGATTGGCTCTGCAATGGGGAGGTGGTCCGCTTCCGCCGGACGAGGGAAGTGGCTCTCCAGTCCTGCCAGTAGGCCATGGAGACGGTGGCACAGTAGCGTTCTAGGTGTGAGGACTGCAGGGTCGGCGGCCATGGAGGCCGTACTGAACGAGCTGGTGTCTGTGGACGACCTGCTGGTGAGGCCTGGCCTCGAGGGAGGGAAAGGGGACATTCCGACGGGTGGATCCCAAGGAGCGTCGGGTCGGGGCCAGACCCTCTACCCGGCATCAGTTTTGCCTAGGGAAGCCGAACTACGGTTCCCGGCATCCTCTGCAGCGTCCGGCCTCTGCCCAGAAGTTCTACTTTGTCGGGTAGCCTGATGGGAGTTGTTGTTTTCTGCGCCGCCACGCCCAGTCTCGGGGCCTGCGGTCTGGCGTGGAAATACTGACAGGTTCTGGGCTCGTGCAGGAGTTAGGTCAGGGTACGGAAACCTTTTTTTTTTTTTTCATTTTTTAACTGTTCCTTCAGTGAGGGAGTCTATAACAACTACACGAAGTTTCATATATTAGTCACTGAATGCGCACGGTGCTAAGTGCATTGCAGGCCATATCTCAGTTTTTGTAGCTCTGTGGGCTACTGCGGGCACTGTTTTTATTCCCAATTTTCAGTTAAGAAAAGGTCCAGGCCTGACAGGGTGGGGCTGGTTGGGGGAAACAACAGCCGACGAGGTGCTGCGTGGGTTGTTGTTGAGCAGTTCTGACAGCGTGTTTACTGTTTAGCCACTCGGGGTCAGCTGCTTCGGGAGCCGTGCCTGGAACCGCCACCAGGTGGCATCTCCGCTCGGTACCACTAGGGGGAGGGCAGTGGACGGGGTTACCGTCCAGGGAGACAGGCCGCCGCTAAGAAGCAGAATCCCTGGGTCTGGGTCCCAGGGAGGAAGCTGGCGGAACCTGAGGTACCAGGTGCCAAGACCCGCGAGGAAAATGCGGCAGAAACTGGGGAAGATGGGGTGTAACTGGGAATTGGACACGTAGGTCCTGGTAGAGAACCGTGCCCCTTCATTTCTAAATGACTCCTCTCCTCTCCTATGGCAGAAGTTTGAAAAGAAATTTCAGTCTGAGAAGGCAGCAGGCTCCGTGTCCAAGAGCACCCAGTTTGAGTATGCCTGGTGCCTGGTGCGAAGCAAGTACAACGAGGACATCCGTAAAGGCATCACACTGCTGGAGGGTGAGATGCTGGGCTACCCCACTCTCCCCTTCCCAGCTGCCATCTGGATCTACCTTCTACTGTCATGGCCTCATTCACTCCCTTTTTTCAACATGGGAGCGTATAATAGTCACCTCGCAATTATTTTCCTGTAAACGCCTGCGACAAAGGGCTGCCCCTTAGCCTGGCTTCTCCCAGTGTGCTTTTGACTAATTACCATCTGATCCTTGTTTAGTCCGACAGAGTCTGAGCACGTCAGTCCCTGCAGGACTCTGGCAATCTGGTAACCTGACCAGGAGAGTGACTTAGTCCGCAGTTACACAGCTAATGAATTCGTGGCCGAATTAGGATTAGAAGCTCCTGTCTTGTGTGTCCCAGACCCTTGCTCTTTGCCCCCACCATGTCACTTATTTAGCAGCTGTTGAAAATCTTTCGTGAGGGTGGTATGGAAAAAGTGCAGAAGACAGGTTACCAAACCTGGGGGCAGGTGGTGCTGTTTTGATTGGAATCCGATTTCCTGTTGGTTTTGGATGGGTCACCATTTGTTAGAGGCCACAATACCTGACCTTTAAATTTCTCTGTCCCCTCTACCCCTTTCTCTTGGTCAGGTAACCACGGGTATGCAAACAGTGTACTAACAAAGGATGGCCATTGCAACTCTATAAAAATAAGAATCTTTTCTATTGCAAAGAACCTCACTCTACATTTGCCATTTTGGCTCATTCAGTTTTTCAGCTTTCCTCTGCAGTTGGGCACAGCTGTAAATAGGGTCTCTGAGTGTTGCCAGTTGTAGTTGAAGAGAGAACAGACACTTGGGAAGATTTATAAACACCTGCAAAACTACTTAGCCACAAATTCTGCTCCATAGAGTACAGCTGAGCACATAAGCCTCTGGGAAGTCACTGAATTAAGAAGGAATCAGGTTGCGTCGTTTAGGGAATGCTCATGGAAGATGAGTTTCAAGCTGATTTTTTTTTTTTTAAAGGAGGAGGGAGGGTGGGCAAACTTACTCGAATGCTAGTCTGGGCAGCAAGCGACCGCAGTGAGAAGGCGCAGCAGGTACCAGAGTGAGGAGAGCTCTCTCTGGCTTCTCTGGCAGCTTGATTTCCTTTCGGTTCCCTTACGTGAGCCGGAGCTGACCGCAGTATTGAGACCAGGCTGTTGATCACCCAGGTGTCTGGCAGCTTTGGTCTGCGCCACCCTGGCGGAGGTCTGGCTGGGAAGCTGAGAGGGACTGGAGCCGAAACAGAAGCTCAGGACAGTGACTTTTTCCCAGGCTCCTACAAGGATTCAGAGAGTGGAAGGGGTCTCTGGGACACAAGTGCTAGGAAAGGAGAGAAGCGGTTTTCACCCTCTTTCCTTTCCCTCCCCAGAGCTGCTGCCCAAAGGGATTAAAGAGGAGCAGCGGGATTATGTCTTCTACCTGGCTGTGGGCAACTACCGGCTCAAGGTAAGGCTGAGAGTTCCCTTCTTCCCTCTGCACCCTACTGGGGTGGGCCGCAGCGCCCTCTTGTTATTCCTCCAGGGGAGAGCCCTGGTTGTCAGGAAGGCTGAGGAGGTTCTGTAGGCAGGGGGGTGCTGTTGGGTCCAGAGGTGCAGGGTGATAGCAGGCTGAGGGAAGGTGAGAGAAATTCCAGCTGCTGAGGGTGTGGGGAGCAAGGTGACCTCAGGTTGGGGTGCAGCCCCAAGTCTTGGGTTGTTATCTCCCCCAGCTTATCACCCCCACACAGTTGGGGTTGTTTGTGGACTCTACTCCATTGGGTGGGGCTGGAGTCAGGGAGGAGGAGGAGGGAGAAGAAGGAGTCCCCAGGGCCAGCAAAGGGAAGGCCCCTCTGAGGGGCAGGAGCAGTGATAGAATAGTGAGGGGTGTGTGTGTGTGTGTGTGTACGCGCGCGCGCGCTCACACTCATGTGCGTGTGGTGTGTTTTCCCTGAGTGCAGGAGTATGAGAAGGCACTGAAGTACGTGCGGGGGCTGCTGCAGACAGAGCCCCAGAACAACCAGGCCAAGGAACTGGAACGGCTTATTGACAAAGCCATGAAGAAAGGTGAACCTTCCTCTCTGCCCTCCTCCACTCCTCACTCTCCTGTCTCCCGGGCCCCGTCATGCCTCTCGGCTGTTGGTTAAGTCCTTTTCCCTCCCCAGGCCTGGGCTCTCCGGTCTCCCTTTAAATAACGCCCTCCTCCCCAAGCAGTTCCTCCTTAGTCCCTCAGAAGCCTTCCTCCTCCAAGCCTTAGAGTCTCTCACCTCAAGACTCCAGGGGAAGAGGCACATGTGTTGAGGCACATTGGGCAGGAAGAAGGAAGATGGTGGGCAGGGTCCCTGGGGGGGCTGGGCTCCTGACAGTCTCCCTTTCCCTTCCCCAGATGGCCTAGTGGGCATGGCCATTGTTGGAGGCATGGCCCTGGGCGTGGCAGGCCTGGCTGGACTCATCGGACTTGCTGTGTCCAAGTCCAAATCCTGAATGAGACCGCACCTCTGCTTCTGCCCAGGGATACGTGGGAGACTATGGAGAGCACTCGAAGAGGGGGGTACCCACCCATTCTTGCCGTCCCTTCTACACCCCATCACTGCCCTCTGGCGTTCAGCCTCCTTTCCCCAGAGACGTGTCCAGTAGCCCCAGACCATGTGCTCTAGGATGAGTGTAAATAAAAAGGCCTTGGCTTGGGAACTGCTGTGTCTGTGTTGAGGAAGGGGTGGACGCCATTGGGCCCAAAGGTGGCGGTCCCCCGTGGTCCTTTCCTGCTCACCTTCCCACTCCTACCCGCCCCCCCCATGGCTGGTGTGGGGTGCGCCTTTGTCTGCCAAGCTGCCCAGACCCCACGCCCTTCCTTCCTCCCCTTCCCCCAAAGCAGAACAGGGATGGGGACTGGGACGAGGCCTTTGAATGGCATGAGAATCCTGGGAGAAAGCGGTGACTGGAGGCGGGAAGGGCAGAGCTGAGGGGACAGGCCAGGATTTATGTCTGTCTCCTCTGACCCACACAGCTGCCTCTCAGCATGTGGAGTTTTCCACACCAGGGGGCCCCCCCACTCAGTTTCCTCTAAAACCTCCGCCCTTCCCTCCCTTTGTCCTCCTGCCTCCCACCCCTCCCCTGTCCTCTTTAGAGGAGAGGCCGCTGCCCGCAGGAATGGGCATTTGGCAGGGAGTATTCACAGTTCTTAAGAAAAGTTACAAACTCGGGACATCCCGGTTGTCGGCTCATAGATGGAAGGTCGAGACCCAGTCCCCACCCAGCCTGCTTCGCCCCACACCCGGCCCGTGCCAGGCTCAGCATGGGCCTGTCTTGCTTCACTGCATACCTCTCGTTCCACAGCCCAGCTGGCCTGATTGGGGGGATTGGGGAGGAGGCACCTGAGGGGAGCGCACGGGAGCCTGACACCTGGAGGGGAGCAGTGGGAGGATATGCTGGGTTCAGTGATGTCCTGTGTGACTGCCTAGGGATAGCATCTGGCCCCTGACCCCTGGAGACTGAGCCCCCGCAGCATTTGCAGGAGGAGAACCAGAACTGTCCCAGCTATGGCCTAGGGACAGGAAATGCACCAGGACAGGTGCTCGGCAGGTGCTCAGTGTCGGCTTGGGGTGGGGACCCGGAGGTTTCTAATCCATCATAATTAATAGAGCTGGTGACAGTTCTGATAACTGAGCTTAGATTAGCCACAGGATCACATTCTGGGCCTGTGATTTATCCCCCTCAATGGCCCTTGGCAGCAAGATCAAGGTTGGTGCCGAGAGTTAAAAGATCAACCCAACAAGGGGGGAGATTGAAGCTCAGGAAGTTGGAGTTCAGAGGAAAGCAGCCCACTGGTGGCCTCACCCTGGCCTGCTGTACCCAGACTCAGTGGTCGCCAAGGAGGGAGCAGTTCACACTTGTGGGGAGCTTTTGATCTGGGGTCACAGGTCTTAATGCAACCTGTGAGGAAGCTAGTTCTAGTTCACAGAAGCAGAAACAAGCTCACGGGGCTCAAACTTCACGCCTGCATCACACTAGGAAAGGCTGAGTCTGGATTGACTTCAGATTGGTTGGACTCCAGAGCACTGGATTTCTCCCAGATACCCTGTTCCCTTGTTCAAACCTTAATCTTCCTTGGAAGATTTGGCCCAAACCCTAGGACTTTTGCATCTCTTACATTGTTCTCACCAACATCCGGGAGAGTGGCTCTGCTCCCTGGATCCTGCCACACCAAAGGTCTGTCTGGGGGCACGGTCTCTGTTTCTCAGTCACCTTCTCTGTCCTCGTCCCTCTTCTTCCATTCTCTGGCGCCCCCCCCCCCCATGAAGGCTGAGTCAGAGACGCTTCCCCTTGGCTCCCACTGCCTCCCATGGGGGCCCCTCCTTGACCGGATCCGTTTGTTCGTCACTCCCACAAGTCCTCTCCACCCCCCTTCTGGGGCGGGGAGCCCAGAGGCTGGGGGAGGGGGTGGACTTTTGGCCCGTTTCTTTTATTCCCTCCATCTCTTCGTCAACAGCTGCCTGGTGCTCTAGGCTCATTCCTCTGCCCAGACCTTCCAGGAAGCAGAGACGGAGAGAGAGGGCCGGGGACAGAAACTGGGTCCCACCTCTGACCCAGACTGCAGCTGGCTCCCCTTTCTCTCTCCCCAGCCTGCCTTAGCACCCCAACTTAGCCAAAGCCCCTCAAGTTCTTGCGGGGCTCAGCCCCTCCCCTTTTCTGGGGCCCCGGCGCCCCTCGGGGCCCTGCCTCCCACCATGTTGGTGGCCGTGGAGATCTTCGGCTTCTTCATGGCAGCCCTGGGGTTGTTGATGCTGGGGGTGACCCTGCCACACAGCTATTGGCGAGTGTCCACCGTGCACGGGAGCGTCATCACCACCAACACCATCTTCGAGAACCTCTGGTTTAGCTGTGCCACCGACTCCATGGGAGTCTACAACTGCCGGGAGTTTCCGTCCTTGCTGGCCCTCTCCGGTACGGGGTGGGGAGAGTTCCAGGGGCAGAGGGTGGCTGGAGGCTGGAGGAGGGAGAGACCCTGGGGAGGGTGGGTGCTGCCTGTGGTTGGGCCTTCAGCACCAGACTGTTAAGAGAGGCCTGGATCAAGCGGGGGGGGGGGGGGGGGGGGGGGCAGGCAGGGGAAGAGCGCTGTCTAGAAGTGCCATGTGTCCCCCTGCCCTAAGGTGACACTTGTTCCCAACAAGTCCCAACCTAGTGGTTACAAGTGCAGGCAGGGTCCACCTGCCAGGCTGTTTACTAGCTCTGAACCCCTGGAAGGTCAGAATGTGAGCTTCATCGATCCCACTTGTAGGACCAGAGTCATAATAGCACTGGCTCATGGGATGGTCGTGTGTTGGGATAAAGCAAAAAAATGTTAGCGTGATAGGTTAGCATATGTACGCACACAACCAGTTTCCGCCTCTTAGCTCTTGCGTGGGAGGGCTGGGGTTTGTGGGGTGAAGAGGATGCCCCAACTTAGATTCAAGGAGTTGGGACACGTAAGAGTCCTACCCCTCTGAGTGTCCACTGGAAGCAGGTATGGGGTATGTGTGCTCAGCATTCCTGGGAAGTGTATTTTTTGAAGTTCTTGGTGAAGTTCTATAGCTCTTTTGGCCCAGACGGGTTCTTCCTGGTGGCTGTTGCCTCTTCCTACTTCCCTTTCACCCTATGAGTAGCCCCCCGGGACCCACCAGGGGAGTCTCCCTTCAGTTGGCCCCAAGCCAGAGACCAAGAGGGGAGGACCAGGTACCCTATTTGGTGTCGTTCCCACATCCTCTGTGGAGCCATCTTGCTCCTTCGGGTCCCCTATTGCCGGTGTGAGGTAGGGGATGGAACTAAAGCCAGCACTGGGTTTGGAACAGGGCTCCACGAAATCCCCCAGGAATGCCAAAGAATGCCAAAGAAGTTAGGGGATCTGGGTGGGTCTCTGTGCCCTCATTATTCGTAGACTCTCCTGAGACAGCAGAAGGGGCTTCATGCCTTCATCCCTCTCTCTAGGGATTTCTGTGTGCAAGGCAAGTGCCCCCCTCCCCAGAGCTCCCTATGAAAGCTGAGTACCATCTGGGCCAGAAGCTCAGAGTGTTGGGGGGCCTGAAGAGATGCTGGAGGCAGCCCACGCAGCAGCCACGGCCATTCCCACCTCACCCACCCCAACCCTTCTGTGACTTGGCAGGGGTGTGTGGGGTGGGGGGCTGTGCGGTGAGCCATCTGCCCAAGAAGGGCCCCACTTGGAACTATTGATGGAGGGGCATGAGCATGCTGGCAGGGAAGGGCAGGGGAGCACTGCCCAGTGTCGGGGGGTCATCTGGGTCCCGGGCATGGCACTAGGCACTTCAGCTGTTATCTCTCGGTGCTGTCCACGGTAGCCCGGCTGTGCAGCCTCTTCGTGGCCTCATTGTACTGACGCTGGGAAGCCCTAAGGATGAGTGTTCCCAACGCCCAGAGTTCCACAGGTGGTGGGGGAGGGGGCTGGAACCAGACTGGCAGGTCCTTCCAAGGTGATTCTGGTCCTGAGGGGGCTCCTATTAATCATGCCCAACCCACGCTCCCTCAGGGCCCATCAGTAATCTCCCCCTTGTCTCCGAGGGCCACCCGGGGAGCCAGGGCTGGTCAGTCCCAGATAGAGATTCATGGATGAATGGGTGCATAGAGGATGCGGGGTAGGGGAGAGGGTGGGAACTCCGAGGGAGTGGCTGGGGGTGAGAACTTTGTCCCTCCTCCCTACCCGCCAACCCTGGGCTACTCCACAGGCTCCTGGCAGAGACCCAGCTTTTCCTATAGCACCAACGGCACTGCCCCACCCGGGAAAGGGGAGCAAGGTCCTTGGAGTGCTTGGCAACTATCAAAGAAAAGGGGGAAGGGGGACCAGGAAGGACCATTTCCTTTAGCTTTGAGGAAGGGGAAACTGAGGCACCCAACATACATGAGCTAGATGGGCTTGGATGGGTCCTGCACCCAGGTATCCCACTTTCCAGATCAGAAATGGCCCTCATCCAGTGACCCATAAGCCACTGCTGCCCCCTACTGGTCGCTTCAGGAGAGCGCTCAGTTCAGGGTGACTCAGGCTGTGCCAGCCTGGTGGGACCTAGAGAGAAGGGGATGCAAAGAGGCTGGAATACTCAGTGCAGTTTCTGTAATTCATGACAGAACACGGCGGGGACTTGACAGACCAGTGGTTTTCCCAGCTGGGGGTGATGTTGTTCCTCGGGATCATTTGATAGTGTCTAGACATGTTGACCATCCCTCTTGGAATGGACTGCTACTAACATCTAATGATAGAGGCCAGGGATGCTGCTGACATCCCACAGTGCACAGGACGGTCCGCCCCCTCCCCCAGCCCCGCCCAGAACAGAGCATTATCTGGCCATAGTGTCAATAGTGTCAAGGAGAAAGCCTGTCGTGAAGCACACCAAGGCCAGGGGCAGGGGAGCAGAGGCCAAGACCCCTGTGGGCCAAGGTAAGCTGCTAGGAAGGAGACCATGTGACCCCTTCAGCCAAATAGGGCCTGACGGGGAAGGCGAGGACTTGACGGCCTTTATGGGCTGAGACCCAAGCAGGGGCTGGCTGTAAGGGGCTGGCTTGGTTGTGGAGGGGGAATGGGCCAGCTGAGGGACCCATGGCTGCGCCCCACCTCCCCAGGGTACATCCAGGCCTGCCGGGCGCTCATGATCACCGCCATCTTCCTGGGCTTCCTGGGCCTCTTCCTAGGCATAGTGGGGCTGCGCTGCATAAACATCGGGAGCATGGAGCTCTCCAGGAAGGCCAAGCTGGCAGCCACTGCAGGGGCTCTACACATACTGGCTGGTAACTGGGGGAAGGGGATGGGTGTGCTCTGTGCTGGGGTGGGGGATCGGCAGTGGTGGCAATGGACCCGGGGTTCCCCGTCCTCTCCAGCTCACTCCCCGTGGGTGTCTCACCTTCCCTGTTGCATTGACACCTGCCCTCCCTGCTCTGCTCTCCCCCGCCCCCAGCTTATTCAGCCTCACTCCTGCTCACCAAATCCCTCAGCTACAAATCAGCCTTTCAGCAATGTTTCTTAAGCCCCCACTAGAAGCCAAGTGTGAGTGAGGTGTGAGAGAGACCCCAAAGGTGAGTAAGCATCTGCCCTCCCCGCCCCCCACCAGAGCTTACAGCCTGGCTGGGAAGACCAGAGGCAGGGGCATCCGTGCAAACCACCGCACAGTAGCAGGACAGGACAGGCCATCTCTTTTCAGTCTAAAGCGCCCGCACGCATCCTCTGGCAACAGGCCTGTGAGGTAGGGCAGGTCTCACCCTCTTCTCCATATGAGGAAACAGGCTCTGAAAACTCCGGTGACTAACTGGAGGAGGCCCCAGAGAGGGGTGAGGCTGGTCCTGTAGTCCAGGCCTCTCACTGACCTCGGGCCTTCACTGCATAATCATAAAGGCGGGTCACAGGCTCTGGGGGCTTTGAGAGGCAGAAGGAAGGGGCTTCAAGGCAGCTGTGCCAGACCATTGCTGGGGCAGCTGGATTTTCCAGGATGGGGCAGACTGCAAGTGAAGCAACTAGGTGCTCAAGATGTGGGGCAGGTCAGGGATAAAGAACGGGTCAAGGGCAGAGTGTAGGAGACTAGACATGAAAGAGGTACTGCACTTGGGACCCCAGAAGACAACATTACCCAGGGAGTGCAACTTGCTCTTGGACTTGCCACGTCCTCCCGCTCCCCCCAGGTCTGGGGCTTGAGCGCTGCCTTCTCCCTCCCCAGGTCTCTGTGGGATGGTGGCCATCTCCTGGTACGCTTTCAACATTACCCAGGAATTCTTCGACCCTTTGTATCCAGGGACCAAGTGAGTGTGAAAGCCCTGCCTTGGGGAGCTGTGGGTGGGACTCAGCTGCCCAAGCTAGCAATAGCCTTGCGAGCTAGCATTGTCCCGCACCTGTCTTGTCCCCAGGTATGAGCTGGGCCCCTCCCTGTACCTGGGCTGGAGTGCCTCCCTGCTCGCCATCCTGGGCGGCTTCTGCCTCGGCTCTGCCTGCTGCCGTGCTCCTGAAGCGGATCAGGCCCCCAGGTAAGGGTGTTACACACAGCGGCGGGGCAGTTGGGATGGGGGACGCTCTTCCGCTGACCTAGGCCCATCTGAACCAGGCTCCCCTACAAGGCCTGTGCAGGCCCGTCTCCTGGCCTCACTGACCACCTGCGCCCTGCGGCCTCTGATGAAGGCGACAGCACCGTTGGCAAATACGGGAAGAACGCTTACGTGTAGTACGCCAGCGGACCCCATTCCCCTCCCAGTGGCCCAGTGGAGAGAGGTCCCCAGAATGCCTCTGACCCACCTTCCACTGCTGGCCACACCTCTTTCGTCCGGCCAAGAACCTGCCCCTGACAACTCACCTTAGACTCCTGGGGCAGGACCTTCAGGGTCTGGGCGCTGGCTGGTTGAAGGGGCAGAGACGTCACCGACCGTTTGTATTCTGTATAAATACATGAATAAATAAATTTTTACTATGAACTGTTAAGGGATAGTGGGTGTCATAAAATGGCTAGTCAAGCAACGGGTGGCTCGGGAGCCTCAGGGCCATCTCAGTTCTCAGACCCCAGGCTGACACTCGTCCCTCTCTTTATCACCTTTAGACTGTCTCATCCAAAAGAGAAGGGGTTGCAAATTTTTTCAGAAGTGTTGCACTCATAATTATGATTCTCAAGGCGCAGATACGGGAAGACCCACATCTGGGAAACTGAAAGGGGCAGAGATATCCGCGCCGCCCCCCAGCCTGAGCTAAGTCACTGCTGACTGTCAGCCTTTCTTAAGGAGACAGCTGACCTTGAGCAGAGTTCCTTTAGCTATGCCTGAGAGTGGACACCACAGATCGATAGCCCTTTGAAATTGTGTGTCAAATCAACCAGGTGTCCTGCAGGCAGATTTTTTGGGGGAAGGGTTCAACACCTTCCAGAAAGAGCTCTGAAGGGCTCTTCCCAGAGGCCTGCATATTGGTGGTGCGTGTGTGCCTCAGTGGTGTCGAACTTATCAGGCACTGGGTCATGGGCTGGCTTGGAACAGGCCCGGTGAGACAGGAAAATGAGGCCATGAGAGAGGCCTGGCATCCAGTGGAAGGAGGGGGACAAGGGCCCTAGCCCGGTACCTATTCCTGGCAGCGCAGACCTGACCACCACTAGTCACTGGGAGTGGTCTGGGTTCTGACCTCGCCCCTTTTCCTTTCTCTTTCATCCTATCCACTCCCCTGTACCGCGGGTTCCCTGGGATGTAGAGACCCCCCACATCTGCATCCTGACGGGACCCTCTCCAGCACCTCAGAAGTACCTGAACCCCCTCTGTGTCTTCCCCAGGCTAGCAGATTCACCAACTTCATTCTCCCCAGCCAGTTCCTGTCATTCCTGTGACCCTCACAGTCTACCCCTGAGTTGCCCAGCTTGACAATGTCAATCACCTTAGCCTCTCCTGTCCCCTCAGCCACCTACCCCAGATCCCGTGGATTCCCCCTCCTCAGTGTTTTTTGCATTCACTTACTTGGCTCCCTTTACTGCCTTCGCCAAGTCAGACCCTCATCCTCTCTTGCTCAGGACAGCATTCCCCTAGTGGAGCTTCTCTGTCTTTAATGCTGTCCACCTTTCCCTGTGGAGCGCCACGTGTTGTGCTGCCTTAGCAGCTCCATAGAGCTTCGGGGGGGGAAAGCCCAAGACAATTAAGACCTCGACACACTGGCCAGGCCCTAGCACCCTCCTGTGTCTGGTCCCTACTCTTCCTCCATACAGCCGTGCTCTCCCAGTGAACTGGATGGCTCCCTGGCCTTGGGGTTCCTACGGGTCTACCCAGAAGGCAGAGGGTAAGGGGGAGGCTTTTTAACTGTTAAGGGGGTTCCTGGTCAAGAAGACTGTGAAAGTCTGTATATCCTATCCCCACCCCCAACTCTCTGCTTCCACAAAGTTTGTGCATGTCCTGCTGGCCAAGCGAGTGGCATGGCCGATCTGAGAGTCAGTGTGGAAGGGACTGCACGAGAGCATGGGCACTAGTGTCACGATCTACCTGTCTGCTGCACCAAGGACTGGCCCTCAGGGTTTGCTTTGTTAGCAAACCCACAATGGGTTTCTCTCTCAAAAATGAGACCTATACCTTAAGAAGGGTCTTACAACTCTGAGAGGCCATCAGAGTCCCTCAGGGATGCCTGTATCCTGCGTGCTCCCCCCACCCCGCCTCCCAGTGAAGAAGGACAAAAGCTAAGCACATTTTTGACCCAAACCTCCACTCTGTCCCCCGCCCCACAACTTCCACCGCCTTTCCCAGAGCATAGCCTGCCTCTTCTCAGGAAGGCAAATACAAGCCAGCCTCCACATCTGAACACCTATGTACGTGCCCTGAACACGGGCACTGGGTTAAGTGTTGATGTCTTCTGTCCCTCCTGCATAGTCACATGGCTCTTAGGAGCTACTGACACACTTACCCTTTTAAACAATACTTCTTTCCTTCTTTGCTGTAAGCTAGAGGAGCTCACAAGCTAAGAACAGAAAGACATATAGACAGCTGGTTGCCATGCGGCGGGCAAGGTGCAAAGGCTATGACGAGGAATGGCTAGTCATTGGAGGAACAGGCTGTCACAAAGCTCAACAACAAACTGCTGGAGGTCTTGGGCAATCATTGCCACAGCTATCACTAACAGAACTTTCCAGATGCCAAGCACTGCACTGGGTGCTTCATCCCATTTAATCCTCCACTACTGGGGCAGTGGCTGTAAGAGAGTGACCTGTAAGTGACCTGGCCAAGCTGTGCAGTTGGCAAACAGTAGGACCAGGATTTTTCCAAGACCGAAGACAAAACTGGTCTGCTTCCCGGAATTCTGGCCTTTCCAAACTAATTCATGTCAGCTAAATTCAGCTCTCATGGAGGGCTGTAGGAGTGAACCCTAAGCTCTAGCCTTAACCTCTTCCACCCCCTGTGTGCCCAGGAGGAGGCTGTGACATGGGGCCTACCCTCTACAAGGCTTTGGCACTCTGTTGATTTCCCAGAGACCCGGGTATCTCCCAAGGTAGAGACTGATCTCCCCAGCACATAGAAAGCTGGCGAAAACTGTTCAAGGCTTCCCTTAGGGAGTGTGGTTTTAAGTGGGGGTCCAGAGACCCTTCCCAGAGAATGTCAACAGAGGGCTCCTGGAGCCCCCCCTGGCATCAGAGCAAAGGGGAGCCCTTGGGTCAGATTCTGTCCTGTCAAGGTCAGCTGGGAAGGCTGAGGATATCACTAAGTAGACAAATCTTAGACCAGGCATAATCTCTATGATTCCTTTTGTAACAGCAAGATATGGAACAAAGCCAGCAAATTTAGGAACTAAACCAAAGAGACTATGCTCAGTACAAATCTGATAGGAAGTCCAATGCAGGTGATCACACGAAGTGATAATAGCGTTTCTCAGCCAAGACAGTTTTTTTATCCTCTCCCTCCCTCCCTCCCTCTCTCCTGTCTTTCCTCTTTTTCCCCCCTAGTTTTCTTTTTTTAAGTTTTTTTTTTTTTAAGATTTTATTTATTTGACAGAGAGAAACACAGCCAGAGAGGGAACACAAGCAGGGGGAGAGAGGGAGAAGCAGGCTTCCTGCCGAGCAGGGAGCCCGATGCGGGGCTCAATCCCGGGTCTTCGGGATCATGACCTGAGCCAAAGACAGTCGCTTAACCAACTGAGCCACCCAGGCGCCCCACCCCTAGTTTTCTTTCTCTCATGTACTACTTGATGGAGAGGAAAATTGAAAGGTTAGGTCCCAGGGAAGTTTCCCTTCATGGGAGAGACAATAAATCTAGGCCGGAAGTCAGAAGCCAGCAAACTGGACTCTTGGTGTCCCAGTTAGTACTGCTGTGTAACAACCATCCCAAGCCTCAGGGGCATAAACCGTTGCATTATACACATGGATCTGTAGGTCGGCAATCTGGGGCTTAGCAGAGATTGCTTGTGTCTGCTCTGTGATGTTGAAGACACAGCCAGGAAGCCTCAAACAGCTGGGGGTGACTTGATGCCTGGTGGCTGGAATCATCTGGAGGCGTCTTCACTCCCACAAAGGAAGCCTGTGCTGGGGTGGTGTGAAGGCTTGACTCGGCTGGGTCCGACGGCGGGAGCACCTACGTGTGACCTCCCTGCAGTCTGGGCTCCTCACAGCACGGCGGATTCAGGACGGCTGGATCTCTCACATGGTGACACAGGGATCCAAAACAAGGATCCTAGTTGACAAGGCCAAAGCTTCTCTGCCTTTTATTACCTATCCCTGAATGTCGCATGGTCTCACTTTTGCCACTCTCTACTGGTTGAGGCAGTCATAATTCTGCCCTGATCCCTGGGGAAAGGGACAAAGACCTACCTTTCCATCAAAGGACAGTCAGAAAATGTACAGCCATCTTTTAAAACCACCAACTTGGGACGCCTGGGTGGCTCAGGCAGTTAAGCATCTGACTTCAGCCCAGGTCATGATCCTAGGATCCTGGGATCAAGTCCCACATGGGCAAGGAGCCTGCTTCTCCCCTTGCTTGTGTCGCTCTCTCTCTTCTGACAAATACATAAAATCTTAAAAAAATAAAAAATAAGGGTGCCTGGATGGCTCAGTGGGTTAAAGTCTCTGCTTTCCGCTCGAGTCATGATCTCAGGGTCCTGGGATCGAGGCCCGCATTGGGCTCCCTGCTTGGCAGGGAGCCTGCTTCCTCCTCTCTCTCTGCCTGCCTCTCTGCCTACCTGTGATCTCTCTGTCAAATAAATAAATAAATATATTAAAAAAATAATTTAAAAAATAAAAAATAAAATAAAATCACCAACTTGGAACTGTCTGCAAACCGTGTTCTCACCATCAGACCTGGGGCTATCCCCAACATCACGCACCCAACCTCAAGTCTCCAGATAGAGGGCAAGGAAGACACTGGGAACATCTGGGCCAGCTGTGGTAAAGTCCCAAAAGGGGAGAGAAGAGCCAATGAAGGTGCCTAACACAAAATTTGCTGATCTCATTAATATCTTATTGAGGTCATTTGTTCAACAAATACAACAAATATGTCCTAAGCATCCGCTTTGCTACATTCCAATGGGGTACAGGGCCTTAAGACAGTAAACGCAAGGAGCTTATGAGCTCCCAGCTTGCAGTCCACTTAGAGGATGCATGGGTGGAAGAAGCTTTAATACCACATAAGAATCACAGCATCTGGGGTCCCCTGGGTGGTTCAGTCGGGTTAAGTGACGGACTTTCCCTAGGTCATGATCTCAGAGTCCTGAGATCAAGCCCTGTGTCAGGCTCTAAGCTCAGCAGGAAGTCTGCTTCTTCCACTGTCCTCCCACTGCTTGTGGGCTCTCTCTCTCAAATAAATGAATAAATATTAAAAAAGAAAAAAGAATTACAGCATCCACAGCCACCAAGAACAGAAGCATCTATATCATGAATTCCCCCATGTTTCTCAGAAATTTCTGTGTTTTCTCTGACACTGATAATTTCACACACAGCAACCCCCGGTAACAAACACCTCCTCAGGACAACTGCTCCTCAGACTGGCAGCACCAAGGGCTAATGGCTCCACTGGGTTAAGGACCACAGGACAAAGCCAGGGTCTGGCTCCTTCTGCAGTATCATTCTGCACCCTGTCCCCAAGACTCACTCTACTTTCTTGTCACCCAGTCCTGGTGGCACGCAAATGATACTCAGAAGAACTAAAGAAACAAAATGCAAAAGCAAATGCACTCAATAAATCACCAAAAATTGACAGTAAGCAGCAGCCAAGAAATGCAGAAACAGGGGCATGGCAAGAGAATGCGACAAAATCTTCCACGTTCAGACAGGCAGACTTTGGGAGGGGTGACTGACAGATAGAAGGAAGAGCCACAGAGCAGTGAGCAGGAGAGAAGACCCGTGACCCTCACCCCCAAAACACCATGTGACCAAACAGGCAGGCTCCTCCTCACAAGAAACCTTTTATTACAACAGCACACTGAGGGCCCAGCCCACTTCCCTGCACACAGTCCCTGGGGAGACTGCTCTTCCCCAGCAGGTAGGACACAGCTCTGCTGGACGAGTGAACAGCTCCTCTCCAGGTCCAGAACTGCACCTCTTCCTTTGGCCAAGGCCTGTCCGAGGCTGGGGTGATGCACAAACACCTTCTCCTCTGGGGATGCCCAGGCTCACACAGTCCACTTCAGGCACCTGCAGGCAGAGGAAGCCCAGGATGAGGAGAGGAGGAGAGCTGAGGGAGAGGCTGTGGGCCCTGGGCCGGGCAGGCGTTCTGAGCTCACCTGGTCTCCTGGTGGGTGCCCAGACAGCGCACGGTGCAGTAGCGGGCACCACAGCTGACACACGTGTAGGGGGAAGGGAAGCCGCAGACAGCACAGAAGGGGCGCTGGGGCCGGGAGGGCGGTCCTGCACAGGCTGTCAGGTAGTTGGGGCCCTCGGCCACACTCAGGTTCTGCTGAGACAAAGGGAAGGGTCCATAGTTCCTCACCCACCCACGTAGCAAACACCCACCCAGGACCAAGACCTCGTGGGCTCATTCCCTCCCTGTGGGGTCCTCCCAGGCCCTGGGCCCGCCCCCGCTCACCTGCTCCTCCAGCAAGGCCTGAAAGTTCTTTCGGAAGCGAAGTTTAAAATGATCACCTCGAGTTTTCTTCTTTTTCTTTCCTACAGAGGAAGGGCAATTACAGTTTACCCCTTGACTGACGAGGGGCTCAGTGGCGCGGACCTCTTCCACACAGTCAGAAATCTGTGTGTAACTCAACTCTCCCAAAACAACTCCTCACTGATAACGTAAACAGGCAGTTGTTACCACGAATTTTATACATTGTATGTATTATACACTGTGTTCTTGCAACAAAGGTAGAGAAAACAAAATAGTAAGAAATACACAAGGTTTGAGAAAAAACATTTACAGGACTGGACTATAAAAAACCCACATATGAGTAGACCTGGGTAAATCCATGCTGTTCAAGGTCAACTGTAGTTACGTGGCACATGCCAAGAAAGACCCCATCTTTCTCTGTGCCATCATTTCCGATACCCATGAGTTTGCTCCCTGCCCACTTGCTCCACCGGGTTCTGAGTCAGCCTCTCTCTCACACATGTCCTCGCTTCTCCAACCAGCACCCACATGCATCTCACGCTCCCCTAAGGCTTTGTGTCAGAGCTGGAGGGGCTCTGGGAGCTCAGCTCCTCCATATTCTGTCTTCTCTATCTGCCAGAGGGAGCGCCCCTGTCATCTGTGCAGCGCCCAACCCCATGTCCTTCTACAGCCCTGAGCCAGGCCACTCCTCCTGCTTCCTCCCGCCCTGCCTTCCCAGCCCTGGCCCTTCCTCCTCCTCCACCCGCCTCACCGGTGTCTGCATCATCATCGAACTGAGGCAGCCTTTTGCCAAGCTGGGGGAGTCCTGCGTGGGGGTCGTCCTGGAAGTTGTCATTTTCCAAGGCCTCGAGCTGCCTGTTGATGCGGCGCTGTCGGGCAGCCCGGTCTAGCACCCGCCGCTGTCCAGGGTCCTGGGAGCGAACTGGGTGGGGGCAGGGCCAGAATCATGGGTGGCCCCAGCCTTTCCTCCCAATCCCCAGACCCAGCTGATGAAATGCCTCCTGAAGACCTCTCACTGCCGGCAGAAATCACACAACCGTGCAGACGGGGACCACAGTACACTCTGGGCTTCCTCCCTCTCCTGGGACCTTAATGCGTCCCTCCTTCATGCCACCTCCTGCCACAAAGGACAGGGGCCAGCCACATGTAGAGACGCTCATCTTTCAGCCGATCCTCAAACAGGTGTATGGGCACCCCTCCCCCCACACTGCCAAGTCCCACTGTTAAACCTGACCCTTCACCTCCAACTCAAGTCCTTCCCTCCCTCCTGCATCTTCAACCCCTCTTCCCACACAAGTATTTTCCCTTCATTGGAAAAACCTGCCAAATTCTTACATGTTGACTCAACATCAGAGTGACTTCTCTTTGAGAGAACAGTCTATGGGATGTTTCCATCCACTCCTCAACCCCCAGCAAATCACATTCAGGACCCCAGTGACCTCCTAGGGCCAAATCCGGTCTGTATTTCTACAACGCTCCTTTTATGACACTTTGAGAATGCATTGACTATTTCCCTTGGATGAAAAGAATCCCCTCACTTGCTTTTTCTTTCTTTCTTTTAAAGATTTTACTTATTTATTTGACAGAGAGAAACACAGCAAAAGTGGGAACACAAGCAAGGGGAATGAGAGAGGGAGAAGCAGGCTTCCCGCTGAGCAGGGAGCCCGATGTGGGGCTCAATACTGGGTCTCTGGGATCATGACCTGAGCCGAAGGCAGTCGCTTAACCAACTGAGCCACCCAGGCACCCCTCTCACTTGCTTTTTTTTTTTTTTTTTTTTAAATATTTTATTTATTTGACAGAGAAACACAGCCAGAGAGGGAACACAAGCAGGGGGAGTGAGAGAGGGAGAAGCAGGCTTCCCGTCGAGCAGGGAGCCCGATGCGGGACTCGATCCCGGGTCTCCGGGATCATGACCTGAGCCGAAGGCAGTCGCTCAACCAACTGAGCCACCCAGGCGCCCCTCTCACTTGCTTTCTTGACATGACTTCCGATTTCCCTTATGGTTATAGGCACTCAATGAATATACATTTAATGAAGAAAGAGAGATTTTCTGTAGAATGAACAGACCCCAGTGAACAGCTGGGATGGTAATAAGGGAGAGGTTTAAAATGGTTAAGTCAGCAGGTGATTTCCTGCAGCGATTAAACAGCCAACAGCTATACGGCTCAGGAGAAAGTTCACAATCAAGTCATTTGATTGACTTTGGAGTCATCTGCTTTTGGGTGAGAGTCAGAGCCCCAAGTTTGGGTTTGAAATCCCAGGGAGAGAGAAAAGATTGAGAAAGAGATGGAGACAGCACTCTCCTTAGCAGGGAGAGAGCAGGCCACAGGAGAGGTTTACAAGAGTAGCTAGAGATGTCCCCACTAACGCTGTAGGTCAAAATTCAACATCTTCCCACCCAAGTCTGCTTCTCCTCCTGTATACTCCTTAGGCAAACAGAACCATCTACATAGACATCCTAAACAAGAAATCCAGGGGTTGTTTTAAACCTCTCTATCTCTCTTTATCAGGGTCTGATAATTCTACACAAAATACCTCTTTATTCATTCAACAAGTATTTATTGAGTGCCTGTAACTGTAATAATAGCACTGGCGCTAGTGGTGAATGCTTACTGGGCATGCACGGTGAGCCAGGCACTACACTGAGCTCTTTGTGTAGGAGCTTTAACCCTTTATCAACCTATGAGAGAGATATCATTATCATCCCCATCTTACTGAAGTCCAAAGATTAAGCAGCATGTCCAAAGCTCACATAGCTAGTCCGTGGCTTGGTCGGAATTCAGACCCAGAACTGCCCAGCTCTGGATCCCTGCATACTGCCTGCCCTCCAAGTCCCCGGTGGTGCACTAGGCCCTAGGAATACACTAGCTTACAGTCAGGTGGGGAAATACAATCAAATAAACAAGCAGACTAGAGCATAGTACACGATCCCATAAGGAAGTACAAAGGGCTACAGAGCACATGCCAGAAACACCTAAGTTGGCCTTGGGGTAGTCAAAAGATTCTCCAGAGGAAAGAAAGTCTAGGTTGAGATCTGAATGAGAAATAGAAGTTAGCTTGGTTAATGGGGCACCTGGGTGGCTCAGTTGGTTAAGCGACTGCCTTCGGCTCAGGTCATGATCCCAGAGACCCGGGATCAGGTCCCACATCGGGCTCCCTGCTCGGCGGGAGGCCTGCTTCTCCCTCTCTCACTCCCCCTGCTTATGTGCCCTCTCTGACTGTGTTTCTCTCTGTCAAATGAATAAAATCTTTAAAATCAAACAAACAAAAAAAGAAGTTAGTTTGGTTGGGGGAGAGGGAAGGGTGTGTTAGGCCTTTGTATCAGCATGAGAGAAAGCCTGAATGGGAGACCAAGGTGCCCTTAATAAATTGTAGAAAGCTCAGCAGGGCTGCTATATAAAGTCTGTTGGGGTGTCGGGGAGACTGTGTGGATATAAAGTCAGGCAGACCATTAAAAGTCTTACCTTTAAGTATCCAAAAGAATTTGGATTTGGGGACTTACAGTGAAAATAATGGAGACCTAACAAAGAGTTTTAAGAAAGGACTGACACCAATGGACTGATTAAAAGTCAATCTGGCAGGGGCGCCTGGGCGGCTCAGAGGGTTAAGCCTCTGCCTTCAGCTCACCTCATGATCTCAGGGTCCTGGGATGGAGCCCCACATTGGGCTCTCTGCTTAGCAGGGAGTCTGCTTCCCTCCCCCACCTGCCTCTCTGCCTACCTGTGATCTCTCTGTGTCAAATAAATAAATAAAGTCTTTTAAAAAAAAAGTCAATCTGGCAGAGTGTTCCACCCACATCTCCTTTTAAGGGGACTAAACTCCATCACTCCCTAACTGGCCTTCCAGTGTCTACACCTCTACTGTACAATAAGGGAGCCACTACTCACACGTGGTTATTGAAATTCAATGTAGATTAAGTAAGATTAAATAAAATTTAAAGTTCAATTCCTCAGTGGCACTAGCCATATCTCACGTGCTCAACAGCCATACGTGGCTAAAGGCTGCCATGCTAACAGTGCTGATTAAGACCATTCCTACCATTCTAGAAAGTTCCGCTGTACAGTGCTGCTCCGCACTGAAGCCAGAACTGCCTTTCTAAAAGATAAAACTGTCTCCGTCACGCCCCTGCCTTAAAAGAGCCGTTGACGGTTCTCCACTGCCCTCTCGATAGAACTGGAAGCTCTCCGCGGTGTACAGAATACCTTTCAAGTGCACCTTTCTCCAGCCCTCCAGACTCTTACTATTCCTCCGCAAGTCCTGAACTGTGAAGGTGGCTTCCTAAGCGACTCGCTTTTTCTCGCTTTCCTGCCTTTACATGCGCGGTTCACGTTGCCGGGAATAAACCTCAGCACATTTGCACTGAGCGAAACCGTGACTCGACTTTCAAGATTCAAACCAAGCGTTTTTTCTCTCGTCAAGCCTTCCCAGTCCCCTCCGTCCCAGAAGCTAGGTTAAGGTGGCACTCTTCCCCAGGAGCTATGCACCCTTCTGCCGTCGCACCTATCACTCTGAGACGCAACGGTAGGCTGGCGTGTCTGTCCCCCTCCCAGAAAGCCAGCTTCTGGATGACAGGGACCTTTTTCCTCTCCGTCCCCAGCGCAGGCGTGGAGCGGGCATCGATAAAACCCGAATGGATAGTCTGAGGGGCTACCCCGACGCCAGGACCCGAGGGCCGAGGAAGGGATTTGAGACTAATAACTGGGTCAGAACACCCTAGGCCAGGGTCGGGTCGGGGAGGAGGTAGGGGGCCAACCGCAGGGGCTCACATACCCGAAGTTTTCTTCTCCACCATTTCCACAACACAGCTGCCGGAAGAGCCTACTGCGCAGGCGGGCTAAACCACCCGCTGTGGAAGGGGGCGCCATTACTTCCGGCAGTGCGTCCTTTTGCGCATGCGCAGAAGAATCCCAGTGCGCCTGCACGTTACGTGATGTTGCCTAGGAGACGAGCAAGCTTTCCGCCATGTTTTATAGGGGCAAAACCACTTCCGGCCTGAGGAGTACTGTATTTTGTGGGACACCCGAAATCACTTTAAAGAGGTGGTGCCAGTGGTCTTTTGATATATGACATTTTCCTTTCGTCCTTCTGAAGATGCCATCATCACAAACGCAACCCCTGGAGCTTATCCTGGGAACGGTAGACATGTTGGGCTGGACTACCAAAGAAAGTGGGCAGGCTTTAGTGGGCAATCCGAGAAGCCCCCCGGGACCCTCTGCCGAAACCTCAACCCCCAGCGCCCCTGGGGCCGCAGACTCCTCGGCCTTCTCCCTCCTTGCCGCCGGCTTCTCCATTGGTCCGAGCTCCGCGCGCCCCCACCGCCCGGCTCTCCCAGCCTTCCGCCCCGCCGCTCCGGACTGGGCTGTGGTAAAGACCCGCCTCCGAATCCAGCCCGACCTGCAGGGGGTCACTTCCCCTCTCCGGGTTTCAGTTTCCTCGTGTGTCGGGAGGCGCTGGGCCGGGTTGGCTCTCACCAAAGTCTTCTGCTTCGGATCGCCGGCCCGAGCCCCCGCCCCCTCTCCCCAGCTTCCCGGCCGGACGCCCCCTCCGTCGGCTCCGCGAAGCCCGCGCGCTCACGCGGGTACAATCCTCCCCTTGTCTGCGGCGCCGGCTTCTCGAGTTTTCAGTAGCCTCGGGCTACGCCTTTTTTCCAGGGCGGCGCCCTAGCTCTGCTCCTGCTCCCGGCTGGCCGCAGGGCAGCCCCGGTCCCTCTTCCCCAGAGGCCCTACCCAGAGTTGCGATCCAGGCGCACAGCCCCAGCGCCCTGCGAGCCTGTGTGCGGTCTCCGCAAGCTCCCTCGCCATGGCCTCTTCCGGCCCGGGACTTCAGCTCCTGCTCGGGCTCTTGCTGCTGCTGCTGCTGCCGCCGCCTCCTGCGACGTCGGCCTCCGACCGTCCCCGGGGCAGCGACCCGGTCAACCCAGGTGAGAGCCCCGGGAGTGCCCAGTGGGTGATGGATTTGCGTGCCTACCCGCGGGGCCGGGGAAGGGGTCGAGGCCTGGAGAGGGTGGTCGGCCTCTCCCACGCCGTGTGCCCTCCACAGGGCGAATCACGCGGCGGCCCCTAGCCCACTCCCCACCCTAGGCTGGGATTTCCAGCCTCCTGTGTGAACGGACTCCGAATTACTGGGTGTCATTACCATCCAGCTCTACACTGGGGCCAGAAGTCCCCTTGTTGGGAAGAGTTTAAGAGGGAATCGGAAAAGAGAAGGACAGGAGCAGCGTCGGAGGGAGGGCAAGGGGGTCTGCGGTGAGCGGAGCGCGTGGGGCGGTGAGCTGGGTGAGTGGGTCCCGAGCGCCAATTCCCGGCCGGTGACAGAGAAGCTGCTGGTGATCACGGTGGCCACAGCCGAGACGGAAGGATACCGGCGTTTTCTGCGGTCGGCAGAGTTCTTCAATTACACTGTGCGGGTGAGGAGAGGAATGCTTTCCTGGTCCCTAGGAGGGGCGGGAGGAGTGGGCTGAGGGACGGATGCCTGGGACCCCACGGTGAGCCTGGTCGAGGGGGGGTGGTGGCTCATCTGGCCGACTGAGCCCCTCCGTGGCATGGCGGGTCTCCCCCACCCCACAGACCCTGGGCCTGGGGGAGAAGTGGCGAGGGGGTGATGTGGCACGAACGGTTGGTGGAGGACAGAAGGTCAGGTGGCTAAAGAAGGAGATGGAGAAATATGCGGACCGGGAGGATATGGTCATCATGTTTGTGGACAGGTAAGGGGGCCGCGGATGGGGAACGGGGGGAGGGGCAAGTAGGAGGATGGGGTAAGGAGCCCAACTTTCTCCTGGCTGTCCTGTCCCGCCCCTCTTCATCACCCAGCTACGACGTGATTCTGGCTGGCAGCCCCTGGGAGCTGCTCAAGAAGTTTGTCCAGAGTGGCAGCCGCCTGCTCTTCTCTGCGGAGGGCTTCTGCTGGCCCGAGTGGGGGCTGGCAGAGCAGTACCCTGAGGTGGGAACGGGGAAGCGCTTTCTCAACTCTGGTGGTGAGTGGCAGAGTGTCCAAGGCTGGGGGGGTGGCACCAAGAGTGGTGGGGCATGGAGCGTTCCAAGGGCCTGAGGGCTAGAGGGGGAGCCGGCTGGGACCCTGGGACCCTGAGAGTCTTGGAGTCAGCACCGGCCCACCCCCACAGGATTCATTGGTTTTGCCCCCACCATCCACCAAGTCGTCCGTCAGTGGAAGTACAAGGATGATGATGATGACCAGCTGTTCTATACTCGACTCTACCTGGACCCAGGGCTGAGGGTAGGGAGGGGCAGGGGAGGCAGCCACTTATAGCTGTGGGTGCCGGCTGAAGGGGAAATGAGGGGGACAGGGCTTTAGGGAGGTTGCAGAAAGAGTCAGAAATGATGGCCCATCCCATCTCATCCCATCCAGGAGAAACTCAGCCTCAATCTGGATCATAAATCCCGGATCTTTCAGAACCTCAATGGGGCTTTAGGTGAGGAAAAAAGGCTCTACTTCTGTGATTTTATATAACACCGCAGTCCTACGAAGGGTGGACCTATGATTACCACCTGTTACAGGGGAGGAAGGTGCCTCTGTGAAGGACAGGTGACATACCCAGATCACCCGGGTAGTGGGGTGGGGCTCCCCAGGGTGGCCAGAGTCTGGTCATCTGTTCAGTATCCCCAGGAGAGAGACGGTGGCCATTCCCCGCACCCACCTGGAGCCATAGCCCTTCATCCTCTCTCTAGAGAAGCTGGGCTCCCCACCCCCACTCCGTATTTAGAAGCATCTGTTGCTTGATAGGTTTGAGTGGAAAAGAATATAAAGCTGGGCTTTTCTTCCCCAGATGAGGTGGTTTTAAAGTTTGATCGGAACCGTGTGCGTATCCGGAATGTGGCCTATGACACGCTTCCCGTTGTGATCCATGGGAACGGTCCCACTAAGGTGCTCCAGTGGTTCAGACCCTCAGCCCCTCACCCCTGCCCCAGTCAGAACTGGCCCCCGCCCCTGTGTACCTCCAGCCCTTGTGAGCAGCCAGTCCTCTCCAGCCCCAGCGACAGAGGTGCTGGAAGAGGTTCTAAGTGTCCATCTCTCCCGTCTCTGCCCTGTCCCCTGTCTGTCCACCTGATCTTCCTCACCTTTGCTGCTGGACTCCTTTGCTTCCTCCCCTCATTGCCTCTTCCAACAGCTGCAGTTGAATTACCTGGGAAACTATGTCCCTAACAGCTGGACTCCCCAGGGAGGCTGTGGGTCCTGCAGCCGGGACCGGAGGACACTCCCGGGGGGGCAGGTGAGGAAGGAGGGGTGCCGGGGGGGGGAGGGACTGGAGGACACTCCCGGGGGGGCAGGTGAGGAAGGAGGGTCCCAATGCAAGGACCAGGCACTGAAGCAGAGGGTGCAAGGAGAGCGTGCTGACCAGCAGGGCACAGGCCAGAGCTCCTGGGGACTCCCGACCTGCCAGGGTAGCGGGGGACCCAGTGTGGGGGCCTGGGCTCTGCTCTGAGTCCCATCTTGTCCTGTCTTCCAGCCTCCCCCCCGGGTGCTTCTGGCTGTGTTTGTGGAACAACCTACCCCATTCTTGCCCCGCTTCCTCCAGCGGCTACTGCTTCTGGACTACCCCCCCAACAGGGTCACCCTCTTCCTGCATAACAACGTGAGACACCCCG
>PITA01005450.1:5543-38954 GCA_004023965.1 Spilogale gracilis | reverse complement strand
CTGGTGCTCAGCCTCTGTAGGGGCGCCCTCCCAGCCAGGAGAACCTTGGGCTCCTGAGAAAGCAAGCACTCCACCCCCTACCCCCCATGGTCTTCCTCCTTTACTCTTGCTCGTGCCTCTACCCGCTTTCTTCTTCCCCTCCTCGGCAGGTGGGCGGGGGGCTTCTCCTACCCGCCACACAGTCCCCTCCTCCCCCTACCCGCTCCCGTTTTAGCCCCTCTGCTCACCGATCTGTCACCTCCAGGGACGCTTGTCGGCAGGACCTGGAGTGCGAATTCTACTTCAGCCTGGATGCCGATGCCGTCATCACCAACCAGCAGACCCTGCGTATCCTCATTGAAGAGAACAGGTCACTTGCCCACCTCGGCCAGAGGGTCCCCAGATAGTCCCCAGGGAGTCCCCTCCTCCTCTCTGGGATCCAGGGCTCATGGATGCCTGGCCCTCGCCTCCACCCGTCCACAGGAAGGTGATAGCACCCATGCTGTCCCGTCACGGGAAGCTGTGGTCCAACTTCTGGGGAGCCCTGAGCCCCGACGAGTACTATGCCCGCTCGGAGGACTACGTGGAGCTGGTGCAGCGCAAGCGAGTGTGAGTCCTGCGGGGGCCGTGGCCCCTCACTTCCAGCCCGTGCCCGCAGACACCAGCATGCTCCCTCGGGGCCTCACCTATTGCAGAGGGCCACAGCCTTAGGGTCGGCCTGAGGTGTTGGGACAGGGAAGCCAGCAGACCTTCCGGCTTGGAGAGTGGGGTGCCCTGAGGGAAGGGGTTCTGGGGCTGAACTGGGCAGCCTTGGTGGAGGGTCACCCACCTCACTGACCCCAGTGTGGGTGCCTCCAGGGGCGTGTGGAATGTGCCCTATATATCCCAGGCATACGTGATCCGTGGCGAGACCCTGAGGACAGAGCTGCCCCAGAGGGAGGTGTTCTCGGGCAGCGACACCGACCCCGACATGGCCTTCTGTAAGAGCCTGCGGGACAAGGTGAGTGGGGCCTGGGTGCCCGAAGGCGGGGTGCTGGGAAGCAGCCACCCGGCTCTCCTCACACCCTCCTCCTCCCCACTCCAGGGTATCTTCCTCCACCTCAGCAATCAGCAGGAATTTGGCCGCCTTCTGGCCACTTCCCGGTACGACACTGACCATCTACACCCTGACCTCTGGCAGATCTTTGACAACCCCCTGGTGAGTGCCTGCCCTTGTGCCCAGAGAACAGGATGTGCTCCTGGATAAAGGAGGGCACACACATGCACATGCTTGCTCCCTGGTCCTGCTCCTGCCTGGTCTTGGTGCTGGGCCTTCCTCGGTGGGACCCGAGAGGGTGAAGAGGGCACACATCAAGGTGTGCACCCCTCCCCCTCCCCGCAGGACTGGAAGGAGCAGTACATTCATGAGAACTACAGCCGGGCCCTTGACGGGGAGGGGCTTGTGGAGCAGGTGAGCCCCCTGCAGGACCCCTGACTCCATGGCCTGGATTAGTGGTTCCCAAACTGATTGCCCTCCGGCAGATGAAGGCAAAGGCTGACCAGAGAGGCCTTCAGCTCCCTGCCCTGCTGCTAATCAGAGCAATCCCTTTTGTCTGTTGAGCCTGTTTCGTAAAGAAGGCCCAAACCTGGGCTCTGGTACCTCTTGCTGTCTGCACGGTGTTCCCTGCACTGCTTGCACCTTCTCTGGTGCCGCCTTCTCTGGCCCCTCCCCATGCCCAGATCCCTGTTCCCCTAGCTTCTCCCAGCTTCCCTTTCTGCTTCCTGCTTTCCCTCCCTTGGGTTCACTGCCCATCTCCTCCTGAGAGGTCTGCAAGCATCCCCTGGCCTTGTTGTTCTTCCCCTGCCTGTCCTCAGCCGTGCCCAGACGTGTACTGGTTCCCACTACTGTCCGACCAGATGTGCGATGAGCTGGTAGAGGAAATGGAGCACTACGGCCAGTGGTCAGGAGGCCGGCATGAGGTGAGAGGGGCCTAGGTAGGGGAGGAGGGAGGAGGGAGGAAGGAGGACCTCCCCCAGGCAAGGGAGGTGTGGCTGTGAGGGAGGGAAATGGGATCAAGAGAATGGGAGCAGAGAAGGGGACCCTGGAGAGAGGAAGGGACCCACAGGGGGCACAGCTGCGTGTGTGTGACTGCATTCCCTCAGGAACTCCTTACCAGGGGCACGCAGGTCCCAGAGGGCAGCCACTGACCTTGGCAGTGTGGCACGTTGAGCTGCGCAGTCCCAGCTCCTGAAGGCTGGGGTGGGCAGTCCAGACACTGCGGGAGTCACAGGAGGGGCCCTTGGCCCAGATGTGGGGGGACTGAGGGGCTTCACAGAAGAGATGACTTCTTCAGGGCCAGTAGGAGGGAGTCAAGCAAAATGGGCGAGGCTCCCAGACCCAGGTCACACAAACTTTCAGGCCTGAGAGCGAGAGGAGGGGGAGGCTGGCATGGTCCTGCTGGGGCTCAGTGCCCACTGCCCACAGGACTCAAGGCTGGCTGGAGGTTATGAGAACGTGCCTACTGTGGACATCCACATGAAGCAGGTGGGCTATGAGGACCAGTGGCTACAGCTGCTGAGGACCTATGTGGGACCCATGACCGAGAGCCTGTTCCCAGGCTACCACACCAAGGTGGGCCGCCGCCCCTGCCACCCCCCTCTTCCACCTTCCCACACCCTGGTCCTTGCTGGGAGTTTCCACACCGTGCCCCTTCAGCCTCTGTAGCATCCAGAGCCCTGTGGAAAGGGATACCGTGGGAGGGCAGCCTCGGGGAATTAGCAATGAGAGCCCTGTCGTCCTCCCTTACCACCCTCCTCAGTAGCACCCCCCCCCCAGGACCTCACTGCCATCCTTCCAGTGTCTTCTCTCATGTCCCCACAGACCCGAGCAGTGATGAACTTTGTAGTCCGCTACCGGCCAGACGAGCAGCCCTCTCTGCGGCCCCATCACGACTCGTCTACCTTCACTCTTAACGTGGCCCTCAACCACAAGGGCCTGGATTATGAGGTGAGCGCTTAGTACCCTCCTGCATCTGGGCACCAGCAGGGCCCCTCCACACACATGCATACACGCACTTGAGCCCCAGGGACCTTGCTGTCCTGCCCCCTGACGACCCTTACACACCCTTCAGTCACCCACTGTGCCTGTGGCCCGCCCTTTTCACCTTTCTAGTTCCTTCGCAGGCACCATCTCCTGGACCTCTTCCGGGCTGTGTGCCTCGCCCTCCCATGCCTCTCTTGTGTGCTGACACCCGAAGCCCCCCTGCCTGCCTCTGACCCCCACTATGGCAGCCTGCCCCCCAGCCCCCTGTCTGCTCACTGTCCACTTCCGTCCTCCTGTCCTCTTCCAGGGAGGTGGCTGTCGCTTCTTGCGTTATGACTGCATAGTCTCGTCCCCGCGGAAGGGCTGGGGGCTCCTGCACCCTGGCCGCCTCACCCACTACCACGAGGGGCTGCCCACTACTCGGGGCACTCGCTACATCATGGTGTCCTTCGTCGACCCCTGACACTCAACCACTCTGCCAAACTTTCCCTGCCGTTGTGCCTTCCCACGAGCCCCTCTGTGGAGGGGGTCTGTCTGGTGCCTTCCTTCCCGAGTGGCTGTTCGGCGTGCCTGGGACTGAATGTGTCACCTTCCCCTGCCACACGGCCCTCTCAGGAAGCTCCTGGGAGCCCCCCTGCCCACCCTTCCGACACACGGCCCTCTCAGGAAGCTCCCAGGAGCCCACTTGCCCCACCCCACAGTCCCCGAAGGTTCATGGAGAGAAGGCTTCTGGGGGATCCCCATACAATAAATTATTGTTTCTCAACCTCCATCCCAATAAAGGAGGATTTCTAACTCTTGAGTCCGTGTCTGTCTTGCCCCTCTCTGCTGACCCCGTATCCCTCCTGCCCTCAAAGTGGAGGGAAGACCTGGAGTTACTCCAAAGAAAAAGAACAGAAAGGGAAAAGGCAGAAGCAGATGGTAGAGCACTGTGGGAACCGAGAAGCTCCCTGAAGCCCATTTCTCCACTGTAACACCTAGGGGTTGGTGAGGGAGCCTGAGTAAGGCCAGGCCCCAAGGACTTCACTTAGATTCAGGTGAAAGCTCACCCCTGCCTCTGGCCTCTTCTCCCTGATGCTCTTGTGACTTGAGGGCATTTTCTTCCTTGAGTGAAGCGTGGGGGTTGCAGACCCCTGAGCTGGGCTCTGGGGATGGTGCTAAAGGAAGGGAGGTCCCCTGGAAGCATGTGTTCAAGGGAAGACACAGGAGGCTTCTGGGACCCAAGCTTTTCGTTAGGGAGGATCAGGAAAAGGGAAGCCTTGGAAGGTCATCCCAAGAAAGCTTCCTGGAAGAGGAGAATGGAAGTAGCCTTCAAAAGAGGTGAGAGACCTCCTGAGAGCTGATGTCTTCCAGCCTCTGGGGGAGTCACAAGGCCCTTGCCAAGCAAGCAAGACCCCTGGAGGCGCCCTGAGGACCTCAGGCTATGTTCCTTCAGCTTGGTCCTTTCCAGGTCCTGGTACCAGATTACCTTCCTGAATGTCTTTCCCAAATGGTCCCCTACAGAGCCTTTTGAAAACCTAATGGGCCCATATGTGGGTTGTTGGGCATTTCTTGCCTCGAACACCACCTACCATCCACCCCTTCTTTCCTACTGCCCAGACTCCCAGAAAAACCTCTTGGTGAAGCCTTCCTTCTTGACGGGTGGGGTGGGTCCCCCTTCCATGTGGACTGAGCATCTCTGGCCAGACTTTTTAGTGCATCTCACCTGGTCTCCCTGTGGATGGAAGTGGGTTGACCAGGGACAGGAGAAAATACCTCCTGGGGCGTGGGGAGAGCAACCTGCATGAGAACAAAGCAGGGCACAGGAAAGAAAGGGTGTGCCAGGTAGTGATCGGTACCAGCTCATCCTCTCCTACGGCCCACCATTCATTTCCTGAGTATCCCTCACCTGCTGGGCACCTGTCAGTTTTAGGGTGGATGAGAACCACAGTTGTCTTCTTGTGGCTCACAGCTCGGGGGAGACCTTGGCCAGAAAATTGCCGCGAAGGAGGGAAAGTGGGAAAGTATTTTTTTTTTTAAGATTTCATTTATTTATTTATTTGACAGAAACACAGCGAGAGAGGGAACACAAGCAGGGGGAGTGAGAGAGGGAGAAGCAGACTTCCCGCCGAGCAGGGAGCCCGATGTGGGGCTTGATCCCAGGTCTCTGGGATCATGACCTGAGCCGAAGACAGTCACTTAACCAACTGAGCCACCTAGGCGCCCAGTATTTAAAAAAAAAACCAAAAAATATTTCTTATTTATTTGACAGAAACACAGCCAGAGAGGGAACACAAGCAGGGGGTGTGAGAAAGGAAGAAGCAGGCTTCCTGCTGAGCAGGGAGCCCGCTCTGGGGCTCGATCCCGGGGCTCGATCCCGGGGCTCGATCCCGGGGCTCGATCCCGGGGCTCGATCCCGGGGCTCGATCCCGGGGCTCGATCCCGGGGCTCGATCCCGGGGCTCTGGGATCATGATGTGAGCTGAAGACAGTCACTTAACCAACTGAGCCACCCAGGCACCCCGAAAGTGGGAAAGTATTTTATGCCAGGAGAGCATGGGACAGAGGCCTGTAGTGGGGCTTATGTCATACCTGCCTGAAGAAGTGACATTCCCTGACCTGGAGAGGGAGCCGGCTCCACAGCTCTGACTAGTATGCACCGCCCTCCCCTTGTGAGGACTGCTCCCGCCTACTTGGAGGGTGTACTCTTTTGGGCTGGCCAATCACTGGCCTTTCCCAAAAAGCCCTTCTTTCTGGAATGTCTCCCACAGAGGCCAAAGCTACTCCTTAGGGGCCGGACTGGGACAACTAAAGGGGTTTCTAGGGGCTCTCACTCATGTGGGGGGCGCTGCCATTTGCGGTACACACCACTCTGGCAACACCCCATTTCCGGACCTCGGCCAGCCAGCAGAGGCCCAAGGTCCTGACCCTCCTCACTCTCAGGCTCCTGGCCACACCCCACCCCACCCCACTCTACCCCACCCCTCGGGCATTTCCATTTGGTCCTATTGTTCATACCCCTGTGAGTGGTAGTTGTTAACCCTTTCTTGCTGGGGCTCACAAGGGTACAGGGTTCAGGTCTGCAAAGCGGGTGGGCACAGGAGCCGAACCAGGGCCAAGGGTCAGGGCCAGCGTGTTGGACCACAGGGAGTGTACTTAAGAACCACCCTCCCCCAAAAAAAGAGCCCACAGTGGCCCCTATGGGATGTCCCTCCACAGTATGCCGGCATCCTCCAGCCACCTCCACTGAGGTCCTCAAGTGGTCGCTGTCCTGCGATGAGTCTTCTTGTGGCTCGGTGAGGCTCAGCACCTGCCACTGTTTCCCTGTTACCGGGATGGAAGCAAGACAGGGCTCTCTAGGGGCCACTGAAGGAATGGGAAGGAATAAGCTGGGGCAGGAGGGCCTGAAGCTACAGAACAGGGATGAGGGGGGCAGAGCAGAGTAACTGGGAACCTAAATGCCTGGGTCCTGAGTGAGCATCCCCCACTCCATCCTCCAGCCCAGATGTGCCTGGCAGTGTTGCCCCTTGCTCTTCTAAGCCGAGCCTGGATCCTAGCCGAACTCTACCTGGTCTGGCTCTACAGAGACAGGGACACACACCACGGGCAGGAGGCCACCGCTATGCCTGGGGCCCGTAGCTGGGCTATCTGGAGACATTTCTTAGATTACTTTGCTATCTCAGTGAGGCCATCCAGGAATGGTGTGCTGGGGGGCGGGGGGAAAGGCTTTGGAATAGACCCTTCTCTGGTTACCCCCCAGAGTCTAATGTCATGGCCAGAGTGGGGCATGTTGCCTCCGCCCCCCAGCTGGTTAAAACCACAGAACTGGATCCCTCCCAGAACTACCTTTGGCTTCCATCCTCACAGGGTCCTGGTCACCAAGGCCGTCAGCAACTTCTGCATGGGGGCCACCAATTTCTCCAGCCTCTTCCCTGACCTCTGGCCACACCTCCTCATGCTGCCTTGTTGGTTGCACCTCCTCCTCTTTAGGAGTGCGGGGTGGGAGCTCTTGGTCCCAGCTCTACCTCCCTGGTGCCCTCCTCCCCCTTTTCTCAAAGACCCAGGCATCTGGCCCCCCTGTTCCCTCCTCCCAGGTTTGGTGTCCTCTGACAAGGCCAGTGGGGCCTAGCTGTTGTCCTGGCCTGGGGGCGGCCAGGTTGCGGTCCTCGCCGCCGTGGGAGGGCGCCTGGAAGCGCTGGAGGCAAAACCGGTGAGCTGGTTTGCAGATCCGGAATTTCCAGAAGGGCTTCGTCAAATTGGCACTGGAACAGGGGTGAGGAAGCCACAGCGGCCGGCCGGACGCTCGCGGGCTACCCATTCGGGGAGGAGAGCCTCACTGGTGCCTGTCCTCTCTTTCGGGGAGAACGAGCTCTTCCAGCAGTTCCCGAACCCTCTGGGCTCGTGACTGGGGAGTGCGCCGGAGGCGCTGCAGCGGCAGCTGAGCGTGGCCCTGCCGCTATTTCGCGGCCCCTTGGGACTTCTCCTGCCCTTCCCCATGCCCATCCACACCGTCGGTGAGACCTGGCCTCACTGCCCCCTCCGCTGACCTCCGGTGCACCGGCTCCCCAGGCGCTCAGGCCCTGCGCATTCCCGGGACAGGACGGTGAAGGTCCCTGGCTGCTGGCCACGCCAGCCTCATTCCCTTTGGCAGCCGCCCAGGCCCTGAACGCTGTCCCGGACAGTCGGGCGGCTGAGAAGGAAGGGCACGGGCTCAGGATCCCAACCTCCGCCCCTCGGGCGTCCCGTTCTGCCCGCAGCTGGGGCCGGATCCGGCCCGCAGCTGGGGTGCGGCTCAGCGGGACGCAGGTGGACGCTCAGCACGCGCTCGACGTGGAGCGGCCCCCGCAGCTGTTCCAGGAGCACGAGGCGCGCTCAGACATCCCGACCCACCGGCACCTTCTCCTCACCGAGGAGCGCAGCCCCGACCCTCGAGGTGCCCGCGGTGGCTGTGGACGAGGAGGGAAATTAAACGTGGGAACACAGCTGCAGTGTGTGCGTGTTTGTGCTCGGCCATGCCTCTGGGTGATCTCGAACCTCGCGGAGACCTGCACCCAGGTTCGGGGCGCGCGCAGCGGGAACCTGCCCGGCTGCCCTGGAGATCCCACGGTCATACAGCAGCCGGTGGGCGGGCTTCCTGGCTTCCGAGCCTCCTTCCCGCTGCAGTCCTGGGACAGCCGACGCCCTCTATCCCTCGGGCATTCTGTGCAGCTCCGCCCAGCGGCCAAGCCCCAACCGACTAACGCTGGCCGTTCAAAGATCATTCTGGAGACTTCCAGCCCTCCTGATCCAGAGATCTCCCTCTCCACACACACGCAAAACACCCGCAGTTCCGGGAAGCCCCAAGGGTTTGGCCTCTCCGGCAAGAAAGCCTTCCATCCGCGTCCAAACCTTCCTCGTTTGTGCTCGGGTCC
Source organism: Spilogale gracilis (assembly GCA_004023965.1). Classification (NCBI taxonomy): domain Eukaryota; kingdom Metazoa; phylum Chordata; class Mammalia; order Carnivora; family Mephitidae; genus Spilogale; species Spilogale gracilis. The sequence goes on along the minus strand of PITA01005450.1, from coordinate 30,564 downwards.
CCGGAGCCCCCGCTGGCAGAGGGCAGCGACTGGAATAGAAGTCTCCACAGCCCCGCGGCGACCTCACCATGAAATCCGCGCGGAAACAGTGGCTAGAAGTAGCGGGCGTCTACCATTACGTGTTCGTTTTCCTCTTCATGGGTGAGAGGACTGCTGCCCTGGGGTCCCCAAGGGGAGCAAGGACTTCGGGGAGAAAGGCTGGGGCGCCACTTGCCTGTGCGGGGGTGAGAGGGTGGAGGGACGACAAAAGGATCAGGAGCCGGCCAGAGGTCAGGCTGCCAGACAGCTGACGCACACTTGCCCTCTGTGAGGAAGAGGTGGCATGGAATGATTCTTCAAAACCTAATGCACTCTTCTTTCTCATTTCCCCCCCAGGCCCTTTCTTCTCCCTTCTTGTCCTCTACCTCCTCTTCACCTCTTTCTGGTTGGTCTCTGTTCTCTACTTCGTGTGGCTCTTTCTGGACTGGGATACGCCCAACAAAGGTGAGCGCTGCTGGACCTGTGCCCAGGGAGCAGAGTCAGTGGCCAGCGGCTCTCCAGAGATTCTTCCCACCCCTCTCTCTTCCCCAAGGTGGAAGGCGCTTTGAGTGGATAAGGAACTGGGCCATGTGGAAACACCTCAGAGATTATTATCCTATCAAGGTGACAGGTCCCCATCCACGGAGACTCTCTTCCGCCTCCCTCTTCCAGCCTCCCACACTTAACCCTGCCTGTGGACCTTGGGCTCCCTAAACTCAGACAGTGGGGCATGGGGTGGGGGATGGAGAGTGCCGTTCCACACTAGGCTGTCTGTGCTGCCCACAGTTCGAGGACCTTGGACTCTGAAGTTGGTCAGGGGGCAACTCTTTTCAGCTGGTGTCTTCTCTTCCATGCCTCTTTCCCTGCATCCTACCTCGTCACACCCCCCTGAAGCTGGTGAAAACAGCAGAGTTGCCCCCTGACCGCAACTATGTGCTGGGTGCCCACCCACATGGGATCATGTGCACTGGGGCCTTCTGCAATTTCGCCACTGAGGTCAACAGCATCTCCAAGGAGTTCCCTGGAATTCAGCCCTCACCAGTAGGGCTGGCCAGCCTCTTCCACCTCCCAGTCTATCGTGACTACATCATGTCCTACGGTGAGCTTCGAGCTGAGTGGGAGAAGGCAGTCATTCCTTCCCCGCACCCAACACAGGCACTTAGCCTGAACACTGGCTGGGCTCACAGTGGACATCAGTGAAGAGCTCCGGAGCAAGTGTCCTGCATCCTTGCAGGGAGAGGCACTCTGGGTCACACTGACATGGACACAGGGGTGGCAGGTTTGGAGGGAATGGGGTGTGGGGCTCGCTAAAGGGTGACTGAGGGGCTAGGCAGCCCAGGAGGGGTGGTGACCACTACTCACCTCCTCTCCCACGCAGGATTGTGTTCTGTAAACCGGCGGAGCCTGGACTTTCTTCTGTCCCAGCCCCAGCGCGGGCAGGCTGTAATCATCGTGGTTGGAGGTGCCCAGGAGTCCCTGTATGCCATCCCAGGGAAGCACTGCGTCATTCTCCGTAATCGCAAAGGCTTTGTGCGTCTGGCACTGAGGCATGGGTGAGTGGGGAGCAGATGCCCAACCAGGGGCTGGTGCTGGTGGTCAGAACTTGACGCTGCATCTGGGGATCTACACTCTTTTGTCCCCGCCCCCACCCAGGTCCCTGTAGCTGGGCCTGTGTGTCCCTAGAGCCCACCCTGTGCCCTCTGGCACATGTCAACACATGGTCGCTTTCTCTGTGCCAAGCACCATGCCCGCTTTCTGCCAGGCTTCTGCCCTCTCTGAAAGAGCGAGGATCAGGGGGCGCCTGGGTGGCTCAGCTGGTTGAGTGAATACCTTCGGTTTGCGTGGTGGTCCTGGAGTCCTGGGATCAAGTCCTGCATCTGGCTCCCTGCTCGGCAAGGGAGTCTGCTTCTCCTTCTGACCTTCCCCCTCTCATGCTCGCTCGCTCTCATTCTCTCTCTCAAATAAGTAAAATCTTAAAAAAAGAAAAAAAAGAGGCAGGATCATAGCACAAGTAGCAGGACTTTGTGCTCAGAAGTCCTGTGTTCAAAGCCCTTTCTGACACGACTTCAGAGGCAAGACCTTGGACATGTTTCTTTGCCCATGAGATAGGACTAATACTTAGTTTGCTATGATGTTGTAGTTGCAAAGGCTCACTGAGTCACCCTGGCACCCCCTGGTGATATTTTTTTTTTTTAGATTTTCTTTATTTATTTGAAAGGGGGTGGGGAGAAAGAGCATGAACTTGGAGAGGGGCAGAGGGAGAGAGACTCTTTTTTTTTTTTTTAAGAATTTATTTATTTATTTGACAGAGAGAAACACAGCGAGAGAGGGAACACAAGCAGGGGGAGTGAGAGAGGGAGAAGCAGGCTTCCCGTGGAGCAGGGATCCCGGGTCTCCGGGATCATGACTTGAGCCGAAAGCAGTCACTTAACCAACTGAGCCACCCAGGTGTCCGGGAGAGAGACTCTTAAGCAGATTCCCTGCTGAGCAGGGAGCCCGACTTGGGGCTCGATCCCAGCACCCTGGGATCATGACCTGAGCCGAAGGCAGACACTTCACTGACTGAGCCACCCAGGGCCCCCATAGCTTACTTTATTACAAGAATACAGTATATAGTACATATACAAGAGATTTGTTAACGGACTATTTATGTTATTGGCCATGCTATTAGTAGTTAAGTTTTGGGGGAGTGTTAGGTTATATGAGGATTTTTGGGGTGGGGATCAGTGCCCCTTATCCCATGTTGTTCAAGGGTCAACATATGAAGGCCCAGTACACACTCATTTCTTAAGAACTGTGAGTCCCTTCGTCCAGATCTTTGTCATTTGCTTGAAATGGCATTGGGCAGTGGAATCCCGATGTGTGCGGAGGGACTTGCAGTCATCTCGGGGTGCTCCGAAAGCCGCTGGCCTGACCACCCTTCTTCTCTCTCTTTCTTTGTCCCCTCCCAGAGCCTCCCTGGTACCTGTGTACACCTTTGGGGAGAATGATGTCTTCAATTTTAAGTTTTTTGCCACAAATTCCTGGCAGTATCTGTGTCAGACCACCTTTAAGAAAATCATGGGCTTTTCTCCTTGCATCTTCTGGGGCCGTGGGCTCTTCTCAGCCAACTCCTGGGGCTTGCTGCCCTTCGCCAGGCCCATCACCACTGTGGGTGAGTGCCCATCTCCAGGCAAGAAAGCTGCTGGCGGCTATGTGGGCCCCAGAACCCCCACACACTTCTGTCCCCTCTCCTTGCAGTGGGATGCCCCATCCCAGTGCCCCAGCGCCTGAACCCAAGCACAGAAGAAGTCGACCACTATCACATGCTCTATATGGAGGCTCTGGAGAAACTCTTTGAGGACCACAAGGAAAGCTGCGGTGTCCCAGCTTCTACTCGCCTCACCTTTATCTAGCCCTTACTGTCCCCTCCCATCCCCAGCCCTGAGCCCCTCAGCCCAGGGCACTGAGATCCTCACCTGCTACCTCTCTGTACTGCTTCAATAAAAGCCCCTTGTCTCTCACCACAATGCTGCAGAATTAGCTGCCTGTGGAGCTCACCCTCAGCTCTGGGGGTGAAGTGGATCCAGGCATGACCTGCCCTCATCCTCCAGGACTGTGAAGCTGCTGCTTTGGATTGGGGATAGGAACCTTGCGTTCTCCCAGCAAGCCTTAATTCTGCTGCATGACCTTGACTATGTCTCTTTCCTTTGCAGAGCCCTTTCTCCTTCTGTGAATGAAGGCACTGGCTTCCCTGAGAGCTGTAGGGTCTCAGGATTGAGTTGGGAAGGGTGGCTCTAGGGAGGGGTCGGCTTTGCAGGGTGAGCTGGAGAAGATAGGATGGATGATGGAATAGCCAAACTGAGCAAAAGCTGATCTTGGTTAAGAGTTCCTGGCCTGGGGCGCCTGGGTGGCTCAGTTGGTTAAGCGACTCGACCCGACCTCCCCTCCCTGGCTAGCCACTGTTACTGAACCCCTTGGGACCAGAGTGTGCGGCAGAGGAGGGGAAAGAGGATCCCAGCCGTTCTTGACGACACTGTCCTAAGATAGTTTCATGTTCTCTGGTGATCCCTTTTCCTCAGGGGATGCTCTCCTGGGTTCTCCAGAATATTCCCTTTTAGATTCCTCTGCCTTACCATCTGTCCTTGGTTTTCTGCCCATGCAATAGACTTGGGATTTCTCCTTAGGAATCCCATTGCTTTTCTAGGCTGGGAGGTAGAGAGAGGGATGGAAAATAAACAGCTAAACACGCTTAGCCTGGATACCACTAGAATACAGGCTGGGCTCAATGCAGCCACTTGTCCCTTCTTTCCTGTAGGAGAACATCCAGTTAGCTATCATCTGGCCATTAGACTTTTCTGGTGGACACACTCCCCAAACACTAGGGCATGCCAAACTCTTGGAGTCTTGCAACCTTTGTCACTGATCTTGTGGAGTTAATTAAGCCTTGCCCTCTGGGAGCAGGGCTTACAGAGCTCTGAAGTCCCCCCCCCACACCTCTGTCCTTTGTGTTCAAATTCTGATCATTGTCATGGCTCAAGGACTCAAGAGTCACTTCTCAATTACTGACTTGGAAAATGTGGTCTTGCTTGTTGGATGTGGTCTGGTCTGGTCCCTTCTGGAATACAGCACCTTCTTATTGGAACTTCATGGCTCAGCCCTAACTTTAAGATAGCACCACATGTTTTTCTCTGGATTCTTCCCCTGAGGGACAAAGGCACCAACTTCTAGTGAGAACCGTCCACCAAGAGCTGGGGGTCTGGGGCTTAGATCGCTGTGGGCCTTCCTCCAAGAAGTCCCCTGCCCCTCTCCCCTGTGAGTGTGAGTGGTAGATGTCTATCTCTGGGGAGGGGAGTTTGGGCTGGGTGGTAGGTGAGGAATGGGACCTTTGAGGACTCGGGGAGAGGGAAGAGTGGACTTCCCTCCCTATCATTCATTGCTCCTGTCTGCAATCCAAGACCAATAAAGTCAGAGGGTGGGAGGGATTGGCCTGAGGCTTCAGAGAAACAGGAAAAGTCAAGAAGCCAATTAGGACTGGGTTGGCCCTAGAAGGTAGATATATGGTCATGAGGAGTCAAGTACTCCTAGTACTCGTGAACTAAGTGGGCAACTTTCTCAGGAAAGTGGTCACATCTAATCCTGGTGGAGAGAGGGAGAATTGAGAAGGAGCATTATCCTTCATGTGGAAACATCTGGGTGGGGAGGAGAGGCTACGACACAAACCAGAAAGGTACTGGAAGGTCAAGATCAGGCTTCTGTCTCTGGAAGAGAGACTTGGCGCTCATCCCCATATGTGCATGTTGGGGGTGGGGTGCTGCAAGCGGAATGTATCCTCAGTGCTGAGGATCATGGCAACACTGTGCATGGCACAGGGAGTTGGAAATGACACCCCTGGGGCACCTGGGTGGCTCTGTCAGTGAAGCATCTGACCTCGGCTCAGGTCATGATCTTGGGGTCCTGGGATCCAGTACCGCATTGGGCTCTCTGCTCAGCAGGGAGTCTACTCCCTGTCCCTCTGCAGCTCCTCCTGCTTGTGTTCTCTATTTTATTTTATTTTATTTTATTATTTTATTTTATTTTATTTTATTTTATATTTTATTTTATTTTATTTTATATTTTATTTTATTTTATATTTTATTTTATTTTATATTTTATTTTATTTTATTTTATTTTATTTATTTTATTTTATTTATTTTATTTTATTTTATTTTATTTTATTTTATTATTTTATTTTATTTTATTTTATTTTATTTTATTTTATTTTATTTTAGATTTTATTTATTTGACAGAGAGAAACACAGCCAGAGAGGGAATACAAGCAGGAGGAGAGAGAGGGAGAAGCAGGCTTCCTGCCGAGCAGGGAGCCCGATGTGGGACTTGATCCCAGGTCTCTGGGATCATGACCTGAGCCGAAGGCAGTCGCTTAACCAACTGAGTCACCCAGGTGCCCCTCTTTTAAATAAATAAATAAAATCTTAAAAAACAAAACAAACAAACAAACACCCCTGGACAATGGCAAGTGTCTCCTGCTGGATTGAGATTCCAGATGAGACACCTAAAGGAAGGGACTTTTGCATATCAGTCCCCTGTTTCTATCTGCTGTCATATGGGTTCCAACCTTGAGCTAAATCTTCCCAACGCAACTGTAAACTTGGCCATTGGGCAGAGCTTGACTGAGGCGGGTCAGGCTGGGGAACCTGATAGGAATCAAGATTCTAGACACACTGTGCTCGAGCCTCAGAGCAGAGGGTCTGCTCCTTCCAGTTCAGCCTCCAGATCTTGGGTCCTCACAGAGAAAGCTGCCAACTGCTGGCAGGGTGACAAGGGCCATTTACTAGAAACAAATAGCACAGCATTGGAAGGCATGTAGTTCAGGGGGAAGCTTGACCCAGAACCTGAATTTGAGGACCCATAGTCATCCAGGGGCCATCTCTGAACCACAGGGGAGTAGCAAGGACAAGTCTGGTGAGGGATAAGGGCAACCAGCCCTGAGCCACATATGTGGCTTGGAGTCCAGCTCTGCCAGCCACTGATCATGCATGACCTTGGTCAAGTCATTTAACCTTTCCAAGCCTCAGTTTCCCCTCCTAACATAGGACTCCGTAATTCAGAGTTGTGAGGACTTCAAACTTCTTTTTTTTTTTAAAGATTTTATTTATTTGACAGAGAGAAACACAACAAGAGAGGGAACACAAGCAGGGGGAGTGAGAGAGGGAGAAGCAGGCTTCCCGCCGAGCAGGGAGCCCGATGTGGGGCTCGATCCTGGGTCTCTGGGATCATGACCTGAGCTGAAGGCAGTCGCTCAACCAACTGAGCCACCCAGGTGCCCCAAGGACTTAAAACTTCTTATTGAAATACAACATAGACAAGGGCACAAATCACAGGGGGTGCGGCTCAAATGCTTACCAACTGAGCATACACGGGCTTTCTCTGTGATGTGGGTGAGATGCCATCCAAGTTCACAGGACAGCTGCCTGGAAGTCTTTGTGTTAGGTTGAGGCAAACTGTCAACCCCCCACCGGCTACCCAGGCTTCTCTACCCTTGGATTTCTCTCTCGGGTAGGTGCCTCCTCACCCACAATGGAGCTGGGAGGAAACATCTGGAAGCCTTTTTGGAGAAAGAAGGGGGAGGTGGCACTGAGGAAGGCCAAGGAGGGGAGGAGCCTCCACGGAGTAGCACAGTAGCAGAGTCCACCCAGCGGGCCAGAGGTCAGGGCATGACCATGGCTGGTTTGGAAGCTCTCAACCCAGACAGGGAGAATCCTGCCAGGGTCTGACCTGAGTCCTGTGGCTAGTCCTATCTCCATCTACCTGCCACCTAGGCTGACCCCAAGGTGCTTTGGGTTTCTGGCAGTCACCCCTCACAAATGAGCTCTCCTCCAGCCCACCTGCCCGTCCTTCCTCTTGAGCTCCAGCCACTGTGGGTCCTCCCCACCAGCTGGTGCCTCTGACCCTGAAATGGCAAGCTCTGTAGCCACAGAACACGGCATCTGTGTGTCCGGGGAGCCCCAGGTCCCAAGCTGCCTGCCATCCCTATAGTTCCTGGGGTTGGCACTAGAGATGTCAGAACGATCCTCACCTCCTTCTTCTCTCCACACATTCCAGAGCCCCACTCAAGATCCCTGGCCTCCTTCAGTTTTCCTGCTAAATGGTTTTTAGCTTCTCCTCTTACGCCCCACCCCCATCCCTCCGTGGACAGCCTCTGGGACTACTGCTCAGTGATCAGAGAGGTCTTGCCTCTTCTCTCCCATCCAATCCCTTCTCCTGCTATCCACATACTCTTTGTAAAACACTGCTTTTTGCATGTAATTCTCCCTACTGGATCCTCACTGTCACGGGACCCTTGTTGTTAGAAGGTGTGAAATCCTCAGCATGGCAGTCAAGGCAGCCTCCAAACAGCCCAGCCCCACTTCCCAGACTCTCCTTGACTCAGCTCTCCTTCCTAAGTGGAGAATGGATGGAACCCCTACCAATGAGTCCCAGCTCAGATCCCGGGGCTCACCCCCTCACTATGTGCAGACCTTGGCAGGTTCCTGCACCACCTCCAATCCCCCCATCTATACCACAGTGTCCCTGATAAGCTCGAAATGAGGTATGCATGGAAAGGCTTAGTGTGGAGCCCTGCCAGGGTGGTTGACATTAGTTGATGTTAGTTATTGTCAGTGACATTAGTTATTGTCACTCTTATCTCGCTCACCTCTTTACACAAAATCTGTTCCTAGCCACTGCCACATCCCAAGCCTCACACCATAGGATCCCATTATATCACCATCATATTATGCGGACTGGTATTCTGTTACCTCACCATATGGCTCATCCATTATCTTTTATCTCATATTATTAAATGCGGCTGTTAAGGGTGGGAAGTGGGTCTTGGTTGTTTTTGATGATGGCCATGCACCAGGCATGAACAAATGAAGCATGTCCGAGAGACCTGTACAGAGGGAACCAGCTGTGCCGTTTGTAGATTGTGTCCAGCATCAGGGAGCTCAGCTGGGGGGTTGAGAGAGCATGAGGGTTCCCTTCACAGAGCCAGAAGCAGGGGTCATATCCTTCATGGGACGAGAGGGAGCTATACTAGTCTCCCTAACAAGACACCGCTCTCTTGGTGATTTATTATTTTTTAAAAGATTTCACTTATTTATTTGACAGAGAGAGAGAGTACACAAGCAAGGGGAGCGGCAGGTCCCCTTGAGCAGCAGGAGAGGGAGAAGCAGACTCCCCACAGAGCCAGAAGCCTGATGTGGGACTGGATTCCAGGACCCCAAGATCATGACCTGAACCAAAGGCAGACACTTCGCCAACTGAGCCACCCAGGAGCCCCACACTCGGTGATTTAAAACAACAAAAATTGATTTTCTCACAATTCTGGAGACCAGAACCAAGTGTTGGCAGGGTCTGCTCCTTCTGAAACCTGTAGAGGAGAAACCCTCCCTCCTCTCTTCCAGCTCCAGGCGGTGCCATCAATCCTCAGGCCAGAACCTGCATCAGCCTGTGGCTCTGCTGTCACACGGCCTTCTCCCGCTGTGTCCTGTCCAAATCCCCCTCTCCTTCTAGAAGGCCAGTTCTAGATTCGATTAGGGCCCACCCTTATTCCATATGACCTCATCTTAATTTGATTATGCCTGCAAAGAACCCTTCTTCAAATAAGGTCTCTTTTGCAGGTACTAAGGGTTAGGACTTCGGTATATCTTTTTGAGGCAGGGTGAGAGGGGGGCTGTGTAATTCAGCCCTCAACTGGTACCTTTTAAAAATTCACACAAAAGTCCTTTCTGCTTATGTCTGGGGACTGCACCCACCCAGAGCCAGTCTTTTGTGAAAATTATGTTGGGTGATGGCGAGCATTCGCCACGGGATCTTTTCTTGGGGATGTGTGTGTGGCAGGTGCACAGAGAGAAAAACATGGACCACTAGCCCATCCTGAAGGGTCTATTGTATTTTCAAGAGGATTGGGGCCCACAATACAAAACTGTTAATGAGCTTCCCCATGGCATTCCTCCTCCCATGTAGCTGAATGGTAAGCCCCAACATTGTGATTTCTTGTCCTGATCTGGAAGAGTCTACCTTATAAACATACGAACTTATATTTCATATAAACAAAATCTTATGAGTCCAACTTGATGCTTCCTCTGGCTTTTTCCTTCCCTGTCATCCCCCATGTGGCCACCAGAGGACCGTCTCTACTCACAAGGCAAATGGGTCACTCCTGCTTAAAACCTTCCCCGGCTGGCCAGCCCCTACCTACAATAAAGGTACAACCCAGAACTGCTAGTTCTTGTGAAGGGGATTGTTGGCTCTGGGTTTTGCTCAGGCTGTCTCCTCCTCCTGGCAGGACCTTGCCCTTCTTTATCCTCTGAAGAGACTTTTTTTTTTTTTTTAAGATTTTATTTTTAGGTAATCCCTATGCTCAATGTGGGGCTCGATCTCACAATCCTAAGATCATGAGTCTTATGCTCTATGGACCGATCCAGCCAGGTATCCCTGGAGGGGGATTTTTAATACCCAGTTCAGGTGTCACTTCCAGGACACCTGCTTTAATCTATCAGCCTGCCAGGCTGGTTCAGGGCATCCCACCTCCTCATCCCTAAGAGCTCCATCACAAGCCTTATCCAAAAAGTTGGATAACTTGAGCATCCAGAAGGGACAGTAACTGTATTACATTAAACAGGATTAAAATCCCTGAGTTCACAGTGGTTCTAAAAATAATAACTAATCACCACTGAAAGTTGTTGAGGCTCAGTCGTTAAGCGTCTGCCTGTGGCTCAGGTCATGATCCCAAGGTCCTGGGATCGAGCCCCACATTGGGCTCTCTGCTTGGAGGGAGACCTACCTCTCCCTCTCCCACTCCCCCTGCTTATGTTCCGTCTCTCGCTGTCTCTCTCTATTGAATAATAAAAATCTTAAAAATAAAAAAAAATTGAAAAACTTGTTATTTTGAAGACCAACAAATGAAAAGAAAATCTTAAAGATTTTTATTTATGGGACACCTGGGTGGCTCAGAGGGTTAAGCCTTTGCCTTCGGCTCAGGTCATGAGCTCAGGGTCCTGGGATCGAGGCCCACATCGGGCTCTCTGTTCAGCGGGGAGCCTGCTTCCCCCCTCTTTCTCTGCCTGCCTCTCTGCCTACTTGTGATCTCTCTGTCAAATACATATAGACACATAAATAAAAATCTTTCTTTTAAGATTTTTATTTATTTATTTATTTGACAGAGAGAGATCACAAATAGGCAGAGAGGCAGGCAGAGAAAGGGGGGGGAAGCAGGCTCCCCGCTGAACAGAGAGCCCGATGTGGGCCTCGATCCCAGGACCCTGAGCTCATGACTTGAGCCAAAATCATGACCTTAAGCAACTGACTGAGCCACCCAGGAGCCCCCCCCCCGACATTTATTTCTCAGGGGTCTGGAGGCTTCAAGTCCATGATCAAGGTGCTGGAAGAGTCACTTTCCGGTGGGAGCTCTCTTCCTGGACTGTGGACAGCCACATTCTTTCTGCCTCCTCATAAGGTATTTTTCTGCAAATGCGAGGGTAGAGAGGGAGCTCTGGTGTCTCTGCCTCTTATAATCCTATTGGATTTGGGCCCTATCCTTATGATTTCATTTAGTCTTAGTTACCTGTGTAAAGGCCCCTGTCTCCAAATACAGTCACACTGGGGGTTAGGGATTAAATATATGAATGGGGGGAGGGGAGACACAATTCCATTCCTATCCCTGTGATAAAGATTTACTGAAATTATCAGAAATTATATGATGTCTGATATTTGTTTCAAAATATTGAGGTGCTTGCAGTGCCCAGTGATATCAGCTATGAGCTGATAATTGTTGAAGCTAATGATAGTTAGCTAGTGAAGCTGGTGAAGCTTCATTATGCTGTTCTTTCTATTTTTTGTATATGTTAGATGGTCTCCAGAAGAAGGGTGGTGAGTTTTTCTGATAGGTTAGCTCAATTGAGTTCTTTGAGAGCAGAAATGGAGTTAACGTTAATGTTTGTGAATGATGACATACATAACAGCCAATGTTGGTTCATCTGGATGGGAGAGAGGAACCTGGTGGTGGGTGGGGAGACAAGATGTGGAATTTCAGGGACTTCTAGGCATAAGGCGTCATACTGAGCCTTTAGAAATGCAGTGTGAGATGGGGCGCCTGGGTGGCTCAGTTGGTTAGTCGACTGCTTTCAGCTCAGGTCCTGATCCTGGAGACCCGGGATCGAGTCCCACATCGGGCTCCCTGCTTGGCGGGAAGCCTGCTTCTCCCTCTCTTAGTCCCTCTGCTTGTGTTCCCTCTCTGGCTGTGTTTCTCTCTGTCTAGAAATTAAAGATTAAAAAAGAAGAAGAAGAAATGCAGTGTGAGGAGAGCCTGGGTGGCTCAGTTGGTTGGGCGGCTGCCTTCGGCTCAGGTCATGATCCCAGAGACCCGGGATTGAGTCCCACATCGGGCTCCCTGCTCCGTGGGAAGCCTGCTTCTCCCTCTCTCTCCCCCTGCTTGTGTTCCCTCTCTCACTGTGTTTCTTTCTGTCAAATAAATAAAATCTTTAGAAATGCAGTGTGAGCCTGGGTTGTGTACTGGCTTGGGAGTCCGGTTTTTACCTCTACCCAGTGGATGACCTTTAATAAAAATGATCAAAGGTGGTTTCAATTTCCCACACTCTAGAATGAAGTTGAAGTCATTTCTTCTTTCATAATATGCTTGTTAAGTATTTCCTATGTGCCAAGACCTGAACAAAGCACCAGAGGTATAAAAATAGCTTTAACATCAGGGAGCCTGGGTGATTCAGTCAGTTAGGTGTCAGCCTTCTGCACAGGTTATGATCTCAAGGTCCTGGGATCGAGCCTCACATTGGGCTCCCTGATCGACAGGGAGTCTACTTCTCCCTCGGCCCCACTCATTCTCTCTCTCCCTCTCTCTCTCTAATAAATAAAATCTTAAAAATAAAAGATAACTGTAACATCAACTCCATTGGGAAGGAGTTCACAGTCAAGCTCAGCGGCTTCTCAGCTTTCTATCCCCTGATTCATGAAGTTTCTAGAGTCTGACAGTCCCAAAGGAAGAATGAATAAGACAGGCTTCTGGTTATGGCTGCATTTCAGTGTACAAGCTGCAATGCCCCACATGGAAAGCTGCCGTTCCAGTTGGCTAGATCGGAATACCTACCTTTACTCGAATCTCTATGCTAGGCACTTTCCTTACATTACCTTACTCAATCCTTACTGTAAGTTGGTGTTATGCCCTCTTTACAGATGAGGAAACCATGAGTCACCAGTGAGTATGTGTATCTGTGATTGCCTTTTGAGGTGATCTGGAAGATTCCTTCCAGTGCCATAATTCTGAGTAAGACTTTTATGCAGTAACTGGCTCTGTGACTTTGGGCCAATAACTTAACCCTTTGATCTTTGGTCTCCTTCCTTATCTGCAGATCAGCTGGTCCTCTGCCTATTTGACGAAAAGCACATGAGGTGCCCGGCTTAGTAATTGTAAAGCATCTTTGATTTCTCTACCATTGGCCAAGTACAGATAGACTTGACTCACAGATTGGGGAATTGCCCAGATAGAGGGTCACTGGATCAGGGAGAGGGTAGGGGTCTCAGCCTTGGTCTCAACAGCTGGAGAGTCCGAGGAAGAAGAGGGGTCAGAGAGGAGAACACCCCCCAACCAAAAATCTGGAGGAGGAAGTCCTGGTCATCAGAATCCCAGGGTGTGGAGGTGTTCAGAGGCCAGGAAAGAAGAAGACCCAAGGTGGTCTGCTGAAGGGGAGGGGTGAGATAGGATGATGGGGATAGGGACGGCCAATATGAATGAAAGGACAGGGAGGAACAATACTATCCTGCTGACAGTAAGGCACACGCGTCTGGAGAGAAGACACACACAGGCTCTTCCAAATAAAAGATCCAAATAAAGAAGCCCAGCATGAGAGTCAAAGCCAGTATGGATCCCCAGGTCCAAGACCATGTTTACAAAATTCACAGAAACTAATGGAAATCTCCAGCATTAACAGCACTGACATTTGCTCCCGGCTTTGCAGTTTGCAAAGCACTTTCACAAAGGACATCTGCCCTCTGAGGGGAGAGTAGGCCGTGTCCCTTGCCAGCTGTGGGCTCTAGCCCACATCGTGGCACTTCTCAGAACCCACTTTCTTCCTTTGTAAAGTGACTAAACAAGCTTCACCCATCCCACAGCAAACCGAAGTGCTGTGCAAACATTCTGGGTGGTTCTGTGGCTCACTTACCAGGAGGAGGTACGGTTGGGGGGAGCGGGTGGCCTGGAACCCAGACTTATGAAGCCAGGACTCTCATGCCTCTATCCCCAAGCGGATCACGCTTCCCTGGGTCCCGCCTCCTCCCCCTCCCCATTTCCACCCCCGCCTTAACCTTGGCGGATTTTAATGTCTAGTGGCACGAGGTAATGGCCACTCTCCCTGCATCCTCAAAGCACTTACTGATGCTGAAAGCCTCTTGTTCTTTCTTGCTGGGAGGAGCAGCCAGGAGATTAGTCATCTTCCAACCTCTTAACACCACCGCCCCTAAACTCCCAGGGGAGTGGGGACAGAAGCAGTCTGAGCCTGGTGATTTTGGAACCACGTGGTTTCCGACTGGACCAATGAGCGGTGACTTCTTCCTTCTGCGAGGCTCAAATGCGAAGCGTTAGGAACTTCGGGGAAACTTTCTATTCTCATTGGCTGAGGGAACTGGAAGTGGTGAACGTTGAACCAATCCCAGAGTTTCTGGTGGCGGAGACGGGGCTTCTAACGAAAAGGGAGGGATTAGAGCATGGTTGCGCCTCTCTCCTGCTAATGACTTTTTCCTCCAACTTTTGAGGTGTTATCCCACAATTGAGCACGTTCCACCTTAACTACGGCTTTGGGAGATGTGCGGTGTGTTAGCAGTTTTACAAAAGTCAGAAATGGGGAGAAGTCAGATTAAGGGAAGAAAGAAAAAAAGGAAGAGGAGCGCCTGGCCAGCTCAGTCCGTGGAGCGTGCAACTCTTGATCTCGCGGTCGTGAATTCGAGCCCCACGTTGAGTGTGGAGATTACAGAAATAAAAACTTAAAAAAGAAAAAAAGAAAAAGAAGGTTGAGTGACTTGTCAGGTAATTATTGGCCTACCCCGGCCTAGAATTCCAAGAATGAGTCTCATTTGTTTAACCCTCGGTGTGGCCATGTGTATGGGAGCCCAGGAAGAGGACAGGAACCTCCACCTGATCACATCAGCACAGCCCACTGGATCACTTTAACAGGTAATGGAGTTATCACCTTGGGAAGTATTTTAAAAAGTGGGAGAAGATAGGTGGGAAATCATCTTTTGTGGGAAAAGGGAGCAGGAGAGCTGGGCAGACCCTGGAGTGAGGGCGAGGGAGAGGGGCCCCCATTCCTACCTGTCTCCTGGTAGCTCCTAGCACCCTCCATCTGCAAGGGTTTCCAATTACCTCCATCAGTTTCTCCAACCTGCTCTCCAGGGCTCTGAGTGCCTTCTCCAGTCGCTCTGACTTACCTGGCAGCGGGATTACTTTGAGGGGGTGGCCCCTGCTGGAGGGAGGACTACGAAAGCGGTGGAGGGTGTCGAGGGAGGAGATGAGGACCTGAGAGGAGGAGAGGTGCTGGGTGTGTGGGGAGATAACTAGGCCAGCAGTCACCCCCTCCGCCAAAACCCCAGGCACCTCCCACCCTTCGTCCCGCTGCCTAGAAGCGACAAGGGGCGGAGTCTCGTCGGCAGGACTAGATGCCACCCAGCTGCTCCGGCTCCCAGGCACGCGCGCGCTCCGGCACCTGCTCTCCGCCCACCCGCTCCCTGGCTGCCCTGAGTCGACTCTAGATCCGGGCGGTGTTTCCTCCGCGTCGCTAGGGTCTCCGCCCCTCGGAGCCGCCCGCCCGGCCCTGCGGAGCGTGGCCGCCGGAGGCGCCGGCAGCACCCGAACTCCGAAACTCCCACCCGCGTGCGGGACTGAGCCGCCGCGCAGACCCCACATCCGCACTCCAACTCCAAGTTGGGACTGTTCTGGTCCCCGCGCGTCACGCGAACTCGACCCTCGGGTCTCCGAAGTGACCCCTCTCCCGGCACCGTTCAATGTCATCGTGGCCCGTCCCGCTTCGTGTCTCGGCATCCCGGCCCGGGCTCCAGCTCCGGCGAGGTAGGGGGCCGCAGGCCTGGGGGCTGGGGGCTGCCGGCTGGCGTGCTCCTCCACGGAATGGGGGCAGCAGAAGGCCACCGCCCCCCAGGGGAAGACAGCCGCTGCGCCCCCTACAGCCCTATCCCTCCGGGTCAGGTGACCTAGATACCTGAGACGGGGACTTTGCCTAGATGTTCAGAGGCACTTTCCCATCTGTCATCCTGTCGCCATTGCGCTCTCACCTGTCCCCTGAGCCTGACCCCCACGGGGACCCCTGACAACTAGACAGCTTTCTTCAGAAGCTCTCTCCCACCTGCCGCCCCCACTCCCCACTCCTGGGTAGGGGCGAAGGGAAGACCTTCCAGGACAGCCCCCTAAAATCCATGGCTGTGGCTCTGGGGCACCTCCCATGGCTCGTTCGTCGATCTTCCTCATCCCCTGCCTCTGCCCCATTTCTTGTCTCCCCTGCCTCTGTTCCCGAGGTCTCTATTCTCTTCCAGACCCTTTTTCTGGCTTTCTCCTCCCCTTGACCCCTTCCCATATCCCACACGTGGAGGAGAAGGGGGTGTGTAGCTGCTTTCTATTTATGGCCTCCCTGGGGAGAGGTTGCAGTGTGAGGACTTTTTTGGCATCTGCTGGGCCCTGAGTCAGGAGGTGTCATGTCTGTGTCTGGTATCCCTGCCTCTTCCCATTCCCCTGTCCCATCCTCTCCTGCCCCTCACCTCTCTGTCCTCCTTTGTCTCCTTCCTGCCTCCCTTCCAGTCCTTTTTGCTCTCTTCTTTGGGTGCTTTGTGTAACTGCTGATTCTTTGTCTCTGCCTCTCCACTCTCTGCTCCCTCTGCTCCCTCTCCTCCCTCTTCCAGCTCCAAGAAGCTGTCGACCTCAAGGGCATCAATATTTCAGGTGTGTGGGGTGCGATGGAAGTGGGGTGGGGGCCTCCCAGCATGCCCAGTGAGGACTGTAATCATCCCCTCCCAAAGTGATCATTCATATTTATAAGATTGAAAGGATGGATCCAAGGATGCAGGAATTAGGAGGGCAAGGGAAACGCTGCCCCTCTTCCTGGAGCTCAGTCCAGGAGAGGCCTGAACTACATCTCCCACAGTGCCCTGGAGGCACAGGGCTGCCTCTGCCTAGATACCTTATGGGAATGACAGTTCCCGAGCCAGGTTGGAGGGCGCTGTTCTGAGGGATAGGAAGGGATCAGAGTGTGGAGCCAGAGTTGTGGGGCCAGGCAGCAGCTTTGGCTTGGCCTGGAACCTCTGGCCTGATATATTCCCAGCACCCACCTCCCCTAGGGCTTAAAGAACTTGGAACTTTTGTGTCTCCTCCCCCCAAAAGGGAATAGGTATAGAGGAGTGCCTGGGAAGAAAAAGAGAGAGATGAATTTGCAAGCTCTTCCTTTTTTCCTGTGACCCCCTTACAAATAACCTTATCCAAGATGGAGACACACCCTTTGGAAATAGTCTCCCCCTATTGAAAGCAGGGGGGCACCTGGGTGGCTCAGTTAGTTAAGTGACTGCCTTCAGCTCCGTTCATGATCCTGGAGACCCGGGATTGAGTCCCACGTGGGCTCCCTGCTCCATGGGAAGCCTGCTTCTCCCTCTCTCACTCCCCCTGCTTGTGTTCCCTCTCTGGCTGTGTTTCTCTCTGTCGAATAAATAAAATCTTTAAAAAAAAAAAAAAAGAAAGCAAAGAAAGGTAACTGAAGTCTAATGTCTTGAATTACTTAAATGCGTCCCTGTCTCCAAGTCACTCACATTCTGTCCCCTTGGGGGGCTGTAGGGAATTGCTGAGCTCAGCACAGAACTACCAGCTAGTATTTTTCAGGGACCCATGAACAGTTGGTGACATTGTCTGGAAATGGTAGATGGAAGCCACAAGCTAACTCTCTCATTTCTGAGACCCAGCATTCCCAGAGCCCGCCACAAGGAATCTGATGCTTGAGCTGGCTCCAGGCTGTTGTTGGCATGGAAGTGCTGAGAGGGGGGGTGGGCACCGGGCTTCCCTCCCAAGGATCCCATCTCTGGTTCTTAGCCTTTACTACTTGGGACCTTTGACTCCTGCCAAGGAAGGACCCAGTAATTCCTATCCTGGCTCTTCAGGCTGGGTTTGGAGATCCAAATACACCAAAAAGAGGCCTCCCCCGCTGGCCTGGGAGCCAGGAAAACTTAACATTAAGCCTGGCTCTATCCAAGCTGACTCACGTTAGGCCACAACTTAGGTGTCAGTTTGCTCACCATTAAAGAAGTAGATTGAACCTGTTGCTCTCAGGTAACTGTGGCAGCGGCTCTAAGGTCCTCTGAGCCTGTGCTTCCCCTGCTCTCTGATGATACTCACTTGATGCTGTCTTACTTCACCCAGGTAAGGATTACCTGGGAGGGCCTTAGACATCAGCATCGAGGTGAAGAGAGAGGGAGATGGGGCTTTTGTTTTGAAGTTTTGTCTGTATAGCCAGCATGCTGTATCTATGTAAGCCATGTTTATGGCATGGGAGCTAAAACCATCCCTAAACTCCTTGGTGCCATTGTTTGTCCCTCTCCCAAACCTAGTTCGTGTTCTTGTTAAAAAAAAAGAAGGGGGGCACCTCAGTGGCTCAGTCATTAAGCATCTGCCTTCGGCTGGGGTCATGATCCTGGAATCCCTGGATCGAGCCTGGCGTCAGGCTCCCTGTTCCGCGGGAAGCCTGCTTCTCCCTCTCTCACTCCCCCTGCTTGTGTTCCCTCTCTAGCTGTGTTTCTCTCTGTCAAATAAATAAAGAAAATCTTAAAAAAAAAAGTCCAGCCAAATCAATATTATCCCCCACAAAGTAGCTGATACATGTGTCTCCTGGGACATTGATTAATGAGGCTTAAGGTCAGTTATAGGAAGGGACTATTATAACTGGCTAAAAGAGAGGAGGGGGATTTAATTGGTTGATTTGGTTGGTCTGGAGGGGCGAGGTCTGGAAATGAAGAGTCATTAGGACATAGGGAGGGGGATTTCTCTTGGCCCCATCTCTGGCAGGGAAAACAGAAGTGCTGGAGGCTGAACAGTGACAGATCCAGAGGAGCTGACCCAAAAAATGAGAATAGGAAGGGCACAGAAAGTCTTGAATAGGAGATAGAATAAGAATTATAGGAAGAAATTAGAAAGAAGAACAGAGGGAGAGAGAAAATCAGAAGAGACTCTCTGGAGGGAAGGTAAATGGAAGAGGGGCATAGGTGATCTTTGTGGACATTCTGTTTGCAGGACCTCCAACAGAGCCCTTCCCCAAATGATCATCTAGCCCTAGAGGGGAGCCAGGTCTCCCTATGGAGAAGGAGGGAACAAAATCCAGCAGGAGGAAGGGAAAGGCAAGTTTGATCAGCCTGGGAGAAACAACTCAAAATTTTCTAATGGAGCTCTCTATCTGTCCACTCTGGTTTGTGTTTGAATGTATGCGTCAGAGGTGGGAGTCGAGGGTACTGGAGTGGCAATAGGGGGAAGGTCTGGGGTTTATACCCCACCCGCCCCCCCGGGATTGTGACTGGCAGTGATAGGAAGCGGGTCGGGAATTGAACCCTCTGTTTTTCCCAGGAACCCCTTTTATAGGGGGCAGTAGAGATGATGGTTTCTCAATGTTCCTGCAGAGGTCTTGAAGAGGTGATGGGACTCTCAATTTTTTACCCCTCCAAGGGCCTTTTGCCCCTTGTCTGAGTCCCTGGGGGCAACTGAGTGTGAAGGAGATCTCAGGACAGTCTCTGAGGTGCTCATGGGGTTCCTGATTTGTGAACCTCTTGTTAGAGTTGGGAGTTCTGGGGCCTGGTCAGAGCTGGAGGCCCTATATTCCCAGGGTCTGTGTGGAGAACAGAAGAGAAGAGGTATTTGTGTAGGAAAGGGCTGTGGGGACTGGATGTGTGGGGGACTGCATGTGGAAACAGGGATTCTGGTCACAATACTGGGTTGTCTCTTTTCTTCAGGGTAATGAAGTTGGAGGCCAGGTGTGCTGCACCCAGCTCAGAGGTCCCTAAGCCTGAAAAGGAAGCCACGCCAGATGTGGCCTTGGTCCCTTCCAGATTCAGATCAGGTGAGGACTCTGGTGGCTGAGTCCAAGGCCAAGTCCTTGGGGGCCAACCTCAGGCCCAAATCGGGGCCTGAGGCTAAGGCCAATCTGTTGGTCTTCGTGGTGGCACAGAATCGGAGTTTGAGGAGGTGCTGGCCACCTGGGGGGGGGCATCCACAGTGGCCTCGACTACTACTTCCCAGCTGCTACCACAGCGGCTCCAGGATTCAGACCGCATGATGGTGCTGGCAGAGCATAAAGGGGTGTGGGGGCAGGTGAAAAGGGGGGTGAAGCTACGTTTGGGTAGCTGGGATCTTAGGAAGAAGAAGAGGCAAGCTTCTCCCCCAGCCCTCTGCCGGATGCTGAGGAGCCAGTCTGCTCTGGAACCAAAGAGTAGGGCGAGCTGATTCGGGGCCCAGTCAATGAGCTTAAAAGGGAGGACGTGGGGGCTCCTGGGTAGCTCAGTTGGTTAAGCGACTGCCTTTGGCTCAGGTTATGATCCCGGAGGTTCGGGATTGAGCCCCGCATGGGGCTTCCTGCTCCGCCGGGAAGCCTGCTTCTCCCTCTCTCACTCCCCCTGCTTCTGTTCCCTCTCTAGCTGTGTTTCTCTCTGTCAAATAAATAAATAAAATCTTTTTTAAAAAAAGGGGGTGGACGTGTAGTACTAGGAATAGGGGAGGAACCGGAGGGAGGGACTGGTGAGAGCTTCGGTATTTGAAGATTCGTTTGAGGTGTTTTGGGGGCATTAAAAAAAGAGAGCAGGAAAGAGAGGGTAGACCGGAGGTGAGAGCAAGTGTGAAGTGTGGGGTCAGGACCCCTGAGTGGACTGAACTCTTGCACAAAGAGCCTCTGGAAACCTGGAGCGGGCTAGGCTGCGGGAGGGGTCGGGGCGGAGCTAAGAAGCAGGGGCGTGGCAGGGACTAGGGGACGAGCAAGCTTCTGGGGGTGGAGCCAAGGAAAGGGGGTGTGGCGATGCTCAGGGACCCCGACGCATGGGCGTTCAGCCGGCTCTGGAATTCGAGACTCTGGAATTCGAGACCCGGGACCCGGGTGCTGAGATCTCCCCGGGCAGGCCTGGCTCTGGCCTGGTGCCCGGGATCGTGATGACGGAGTGCTCAGCATGTGGGAAGAGGCAAGTCCTGTGAGCTGAGAGCAGTGCACGTGATCCACGCAGTCAAGACCGTGTTGTTTGAGGCATGGCGCGTGGGACCTTGGGAGCCCAGCAAGGGCGTGGCGCGACAGCCCCTGGGGGTCAAGTTGGCACAGTTCACCCGGCCCTCGGGAGATGAAGAAATACTGCCTAATCACCAAGTAGGTGAGAAGGACTCGGGGGCTCAACTAGCCAGGCGTCCTCCGAGCTCGCGAAGTCGCCAACTTGCTTTCTCTACTGGTTCTGCGAGTGGGGCCTCCCGTGAGCGCTGCCCTGAGACTCGCAGTCCTGATCCAGGCCCTTTTGCCTAGGGGCAGTCAAAAAGCTCCCGACTCCCAGCCATCAGACCCTCAGTCCTTACTCCAGAAGGCAGGGGAGCCCAGGCATCCGGAGTTCCGTGACCCTGCCTCCCTTCTATAGGTCCTGCTTCCCTTCAGGGACCCAAAGATCCTAATCTGGGCCTTTGTCCTTTCCCTCCGCTTCCTCTACCCTACCGACTGATCTGTGGCCCGCCCTTCCCCTCTCCTCAGAGACCTAGGGCCCCACACTGACCCCGCCCCTCCTTGGGGATCCAGGCACATATTCCAGAGGCACGGCTCCGGCTGTCGCCCTCCCTGAAGCAGGACGAGCTTCCCGGCGTGAGCTCGGGACCCTCATCCAGGACTGACAGCCCTACCCGCGGAGTGGAGAGCAGCCTGCGCCTGCTGGTGGCCAAGAGGCTGGAGTGGTGCGTGGACAGCCGTTGGGCCCCCCGCGTGCTAGCACTGTGCATGCACCCCTTCCCCATCCCGCATGGCGGTGACTGCACGTGGCGCTATCTCAACATCAGTACCTTGGGTAGTGATGGCGCGCAGGTGCAGAGCCAGGTTTTGTGGGACCTGCAGCGCCAGGCCCGGCGCCTTGCCGGCCTCATCATCTTGTGCCAGCTTCTCCTGGCGCCCCAATTATGGTCGCAGCTGGCTGACTTCTGCCAGGCCGGCTTGGGGCTCGAGCTGGTCGTGGGTGGTACAGAGCAATACCTGCTGCAGGCCGACCTCTAGGGCCTTTCCTATCTGAGGGGAGAGAAGAAGCACTTTCCATTTGCGCTCTTCCATGGATGTCCAGAAAACCCTGACCCTCTCTCTTCTCAAGCTCCGCCCCCCCTCCCCCTGCTCTCCCAGGTCTGCTTGGAAGCCTCACCTTACTCGGAGCGCCTCCTTAACCTTTTCCCCTTACTTCTCTGTCTGCCCTCTTGCCTATAGTGTGCCCCAGAGCTGTTGCCCATGCCTTGATCCGAACCCTCGGGTTTGGAGGATGGCCTTGTGCTGCTATTGTCCACCCTTTCCCCTTACTGGCCAAAAAATGGGGTCCTTCCCAGACTTCAGATTCTTTCCTAGTCCTGACAGTGAACTCTGCCCTTCTTAGCTCCTCTCTCCCTCCCAGATGGAAGCTCACAGAAGGATGTGCTATGCCCAGCTGCCCAACACGTATTACTTTTCTTCCTCCCGCCCTTTCTCAAGCTCTCCAAGCTTGCCAGGCATTCCCCTCCTTGCCTCCCTCTCAGCCTCCTATGCTTCTGCATCAATATCCTCTCCCTCCTTCTCTCTCTGCCCCCATCCTCCTCCCTGGGCCTCCCAGACACAGCTCCTCATGGCCCATTTGTCTGCTCCTCCATTCCTCTTCCCCATGACCTTTTCATCAACCATCCTGTGTGCAATATGGAGAGAGAGCCTGTCGATGAACTAGAATTATAATACCTTGTTGACCCTCGGGGGGAGGCATCTTTCCAGGCCTGCCCCCTGATGGATTTCCTCCAACTTCACATCATGTTGCTATTTCAGAGGCCCCTTTCCCATGCCCCCAATCGTGGCCTGAACCAGGCCATGGACCAGAGGGGTTGGGCTGGAGAGTTTGTCGTGGGAGTGCAGACCCCTCAGCCCAGCATGGGGCTGTCTTCTGGTTCTGATCAGGCTGCCTTCTACTGCCACTGGAACTCCCACCTCCAGTTATTTCTGGACATCCCTCCCTTCCTCTGGTTTCTTTATGCTTTTTGGACTTCGGCAGTTTTCCATTTGAATGCAAGTAGTAACAGCTGCAAGTACACAGCGCTATCTCCTACACTGGATCCTCACATCTACCCCAGAGGAAGGAAACAGAGGGTCCCAAAGATCAAAGTGACTTCCAAGTCATTCAAAGTAGCTGGGAGCCTGGCAGGGACTAGAACTCAGGTGTCTCAAGCCCTGAGCATGCCTCAGAATCTCACTCCGTGTGATTTTGAGTGCTTGAACTTCTTGTTGGATGATGGACAGTTGGTGGAGATTTGTTGACAGCGAGCAGAGGGGTCGCTGGGGATGGAATCAAAGACATGGACAGAGGAGGGCACCTGGAGGTGGGCAAAGAGGACAGCCGTTGGTTCATCACTTGCCCCAGCTCCGGTTCTGCTGCTGCTGCTGCCTTCAGCGCCTGGCTATGCTGCCACCCTCCCTGTCACTTCAACCGTGGCTGTATTGCAATAAAATGGACCCTTAGCCCACCCTCTGTGTCTGTTTCACTTCTCAGTGGGGGAGGGATGAGACGCATTATCTCTCCCCCTCCCTTCCTCAGCAGCCTGTATTAGAGAGGATCTCTAAGCCCTGTGGCAATGGGGCTAATGACTTCCTGGAGCTGGAGAGGGCTGCTGGCCGCTGCGCGCCCCCACCCCCACCCCAGCCAAACGGCAGAAAGAAGCGGTTGCTCTGGAGCGAGGAGAGCAGCTACGCGGCGCCCTGACAAACCTGAGTCTCCCTTTCCCCTGGACCTAGGAGTCCGCTGCGCTTCAAATTCTATGGGCTTCTCTCCCAAGTTCCCCTTGGCATTCAGGACCGGCGTCCCTAAGCCCCGCAATCCAGGCGTCTAACTCGCAGCTCTCGGCTCTCCTGGCCAGAGCGCTAGCTTCCTGGATTTCTGGGTGGGCACCGCGCGGAAGGGTGAGGAGGTGGAGGGAGCTTCGGCACCGCCTCCCCGGGAGCCGAGCTCCCGAGCGCTGGAGACTGCGATTCCGAAAAGTAACACGCGGGGGCGCCAAGACGCGCGGACGCAGGCGAGGCAGCGCAAGGTGGTTTCCGTCCGTGTGAGTGTGTCCATGGGCGTCTTTGTGTGTCTGCGTTTTTGTACATGTGTGTACGAGTCACAGGGTGTCCGGGTGGGATGTATTCGGGACAACGTGCCTGGTGTTCCCCAGAATCAGGTACTCTAAGTGGCTTTGGATGAGGAGGATGTTTGATATGTTACTATGTATGTGTGGATGGGGAGGTAGGCAACTGAATCGTCGTGTGTGCAAGGCGTAGCCTGTGAGTCCCTGAAACCGCATCTTGGATTTTTGAAGTCACATTCCCTCAGGGTTTTGACCCCTCCCACCATCCCACGTAAGAGGAACGAGGGCTCTCAACGCAAATCTCCATTACCCTGGTCACATCTTCTGCATGTGTCTGAGTGACACTGCCATGCTAGGTGTGATATTGTGTTTGTGTAAGTGGGTGTGTCTCAGAACATCAGTGTAACTCTGAATAACAGTATGTTTGCGTGTGACAGGTGGATGTTGGAGGAGGCTGAGTCAGAATTACGAAAGTACACAATTTGCTTTCTGTGGTTACTTTGTGGCTATCATCTTCATGGCTTGTGTGTTTTTTCTTCTCAGTCTCTCCAGAAGCTGTCTCTCTTTGTGTCTCCCCTCATCTCTGTCTCTCTGTCTCTGTCTCTCTCTCTGTCTCTGTCTCTGTCTCTGTCTGTCTGTCTCTCTCTCTCTCTCTCTCATTCTCTTGGTGACTCATCTCTGCGGCTTTGCTCTCCCCTGGCTTGCTGGGTCTCCCATCCCCCACTCACGAGTGGGTGGGGGTATGAGAGAATGGGACCCTGGAATTGAAAATCAGTGTGAGCACCCCCTTCCTATTACTCATCATTCCCAGACCCACCAGTGGCCCCCAGCTCCCTCTCAGTCCCTCCCCAGCACTCTCCACTCTATTGAACTGGGCTGGGCAGGGGATAGGGCAATGATGCTTTTTAATGGAGCCATTTTCAGGGGAACATTCAGCACCTTTCAGTTCAAATTGGAGACCCCTGCCCCTCTCATAAAGTGCCCCCCTCCCTGCCTGTCCCCCCATCGCTGACGCAATGAAAGGCTGCAGAGGTGAGTCACCGGTTGGGGGGAAGGGAAGGATGGGGGGCAGTGAGCTGCGGGGTCCCCAAACCTCTGCCTTTTTTTTCTCTTCCAAACCTTCTGGGCGGGGGGGGGGGGGGG
>PITA01005449.1:79523-110798 GCA_004023965.1 Spilogale gracilis | reverse complement strand
TTAAAAAAAAAAAAAAAAAGAAAAGCATTTACTAAGCCAGTTTTTTTTTTTTCAGGTTTTAAAACATTTTATGCATATTAAACAAATTTTGCATTCCAGTAATTAAAATCAGTTTTAAAAAGTGGCACTCTGATTAAATTGCATTTTACACCCTGCAGGACACCATGGACCAGCTTTGTTTTTACTTTAGATTTCAGTCATCCCACCCAGCTTCTTCCTTCACCAACATGCAAGTTCTTTTCCTTCCCTGCCAGCCAGACAGGCAGATGGGAGAGGCAGGCGCCTTCATTGTCAGTAGCTCTTTGAAGTTAAAAGGAGGAATTTTAACTTGATCCAACCTCTTTGCATCTTACAAAGTTAAACAGCTAAAAGAAGTAAAAAAGGTAATGCTTGTAGAATATATAGTGCATATTGGCAGCACACACCTCATTATGATTCACCTGCTTACTTCTTTTCAATCATTTCTTTTGAAGGTAGTGGATTTTTCTCTTGCATTTTTGTCTTCTTCAATTTCGGCTTCTGAATGTCTCAATCTCCACCATATTAGGTTTGTCAGATATGGTTTCAGAGGAAGTGGAGCAAGGTGCACAAGCAAGCAGTATGGTCTGCACAATGGCTGCTGCCTGATCTTTTTTTTTCCCCCCTCAAAGACTTTTTTTTTTTTTTAATTTTGTCAGAGAGAAAGAGACAGAGCACAAACAGAGAGCAGCAAGCAGAGTGAAAAGCAGGCTCCCCACAGAGCAGGGAGCCCAATGCAGGACTGGATCCCAGGACCCTGGGAACACAACCTGACCTGAAGGCAGACGGTTAACTGACTGAGCCATCCAGACTTCCCTAAGCTAGTCTTTGAGATACTTTGGGAAATTGTGGAATTATTTTTAATTTTCTAATACCGTGCTATTAAAATTAAGACAATCTCATTTTTAGGTTAGGTATGAGGTATTTAGGAGTGAAATGTAACATTAATAAAATGTGGCAGCATAACTAAGTCTAGGATGTGACGGATGTGTTTCACTATTTGCTTTCCTGTGGCTTTTAGAAATCTTTAGTACAAAAAGTTGGTGGGAAATTTTAACTAAAAAAGACTTTAAAATAAAAATATTAAAAGATATTTAGGAAAATGTGAATAATCTTTGGGGTGTAGGAAATCTATGTAGATTATATTTGATTCCATAAAAGGGTAAAATACAAAAAAAAAAAGGTAAAATACAAAAAAAAAGGGTAAAATACTAGACTAAGAAATTGTTTTTGTGGGCGCCTGGGTGGCTAAGTGGGTTAAAGCCTCTGCCTTCGGCTCAGGTCATGATCTCAGGGTCCTGGGATCGAGGCCTGCATCAGGCTCTCTGCTCACCGGGGAGCCTGCTTCCTCCTCTCTCTGCCTGCCTCTCTGCCTACTTGTAATCTCTCTCTCTGTGTCAAATAAATAAATAAAATCTTTTTTTTTAATATTTTATTTATTTGACAGAGAGAAACACAGCCAGAGAGGGAACACAAGCAGGGGGAGTGAGAGGGAGAAGCAGGCTTCCCGCTGAGCAGGGAGCCCAATGTGGGACTCGATCCCGGGTCTCCAGGATCATGACCTGAGCCGAAGGCAGTCGCCCAACCAACTGAGCCACCCAGGCGCCCCAAATAAATAAAATCTTAAAAAAAAAATTGTTTTTGTAACCATATAATAAAGATAATAACCATAAACACAAAAAACTTCTAAAAATTAATGAAAAATACTAGAGATTGTGTACTATTGACAGGTAATTTACAGAAAATTCTGATGGCCAGTGATTACTGGATACTCAGTCTATCCAATATTTAAATAAATTCAGATTAAAGCAATGGCATATTTTTCATTAGAAAGATTGACAAAGAATATCAAGTGCTGTTAAATTTTAAGAAAATGTGCATCTCAAACACTGTTGATGGGACTGAATGCACTTTATCTGGAAAATACTGTTACTATTACAAAAAAACAATAAGGGGGTGTCTGGGTGGCTCAGTCGGTAAGTGTCTGACTCTTGCTTTTAGTTCAGGTCATGATCTCAGGGTCCTGGGACTGAGCCCCATCTCAGCCTCCAGTTCAGTAGGGAGTCTGCTTGAGGATTCTCTCCCTCTGCCCCTTTCCCTGCTCTCAAAAGAATAAATTTTTTTTTAATACATATTCTTTGTTCCACAAACCTGATGTAAGAATCTATCTTACGGAAATAAAAATTTATCTATAAAAATATTTATGTTTAAAGGTTTGACAACAGTTTGAAATAGCAAGGAGGTCAAAACAACATGAATGTTCAACAGAGAAATAATCTGAACATTTAACACGCCTTCGTATGTAGTATTCTGTAGCTGCTAACACTAAAATGAGTAAGATAGATTTATATGTACCTGGAAAGATGCCCATGATGTATGTTACAGGGAAGTTGCAGATTGATGTCCATATAGTGACCCTGTTTAAATATACAAATATTCACAACCGAGAAAAAAAATGTATAAACATACATATTTAAACATAAAGCTACAGAAAAGTACTCATGAGGCTTTTATCATGTTAGTTTAAGAAGTTAGATTTTCTTATTTTTTAAAAAGATTTGAGAGAGAGCGAACATAAGCAGGGGGAGCTGCCAAGGGAGAGGAAGAAGCAGGTTCTCCACTGAGCAGGAACCCTAAGGGATACGGGGCTTGACTGCAGGATGCTGGGATGATGACCTGAGCCTAGGGCAGATGCTTAACCAACTGGGCCGCCCAGGTATCCCAGGAAGCCAGATTTTCTTCTATATATATTTGCTATAAGTTCTTGTTTTGCAGGTAAATGCATTATGTAATTTCAGAAGGGTACTTCAAATATGTAAAGAAAAACTACATAAAAATATATTTAATTTCTTTCTTTTGAGAATAAGTAAAAAACTGTTAGAAGTAGAGAACAAAGTAATAGCAAGTAAGAGCATAATGGCCCATTGACCATCTTATTCTTCTATTTGTTATTAAATTCATCTTAGAAAAGAATATCTAATTCTAGAACTTCATTTATGGACTAAATATATCTAGTGATAAAGACATTTATCTCATTACCACATCTTTAAAATTCCACAAACCTGTTTTCTTGGTTTTTGTTTTTGTTTTGTTTTTATTATCTCATTAGATTGAACTAAGAATTGGGGTAGAAGGAAGAATAAGACAGGACCGTAAAGGAAGACTGTTACATATAGGAATTTCCCTTTTTTAAGAGGACAAGGGTCCCATATGTAGAAAAAGAATGGGACTGGTTTATACAGAAAGCAACTTGCCCTCTCATAAACTTAGTTGGCCGCCAGCTATGATGTTTTAGAATTTTCACCTCTGAGATTATTTCTCGTAGCTATAGCAGCATTTACAAAAATAGTTCACGTGCAAAAAATATTAACAGGCATTATAAGAAGGAATTCATGGTCAAGCAAATCTGGCACATGAGGGGTTAAAGTTTTAAAAAATTGCTTTACTAAAATATTATAGCTCTGATAAAATAAAACAAACTTATTGCTCCAAAGAGTGATGTGAAATATGCCATGATTTATAGGCTTGTTTGACCACAGAATCTTTTTTTTCCTAATATCATCTGAATCATAGTATTACTTAAAATGTACTACAGGAAATTTTAAGCTAACATGTTATCTGTGGAATTCAATTAACACAGAGATATATGGTCCTAAGTAAAAGAATTCAAAACAAATCATTTTAAGGTAGCACATGATACATTACTGTTACATCATTATAAAAATATGTTTCATAGGTAACAATCATGCAATACACTGAGTAGTTGAAGGTTTATTTATGATGTAATAAATAACAAAACCTGAGCAAAAGAGACTGGTGGTCCAGGTAACAATGAAGGGTTGTTGTGACTCCATAGCAATATTGCTAAATACTCATGAATTATGGTTCTCTAATATTTATTTGGTATGTAATTACTAACCTTTGAACTCTTCATTTGGCAACTTGCACATAAACAGTTTATTTCAGGTATAGGTATCAGTAGTTTAGAATTTGATAAACAATAAGATGTATAATAAAAATTTAGAGAATGTGTCTTCACTAGACGACTTTAGGAAGAACTTCATACCTTTTCAGAGTCAATGAATTTATAACTCAAATAACAAAAAGGCAAATTATTAAATCAGATCATAACTGAAATCTCTGTTGAACTATTGGGACACCAGCACTGATAACTTGAACATGTAAAAAAATCAAAAATCTTAATGTTATTTTAATTTTACCTTGGCTATTATCTCAACAACAAGTCCCATTCAGGAATTCACATATTGTAAGAAATAATTAAAAGCAAAATACCGGGACGCCTGGGTGGCTCAGTTGGTTAAGCGACTGCCTTCGGCTCAGGTCATGATCCCGGAGACCCGGGATCGAGTCCCGCATCGGGCTCCCTGCTTGGCGGGAAGCCTGCTTCTCCCTCTCTCACTCCCTCTGCTTGTGTTCCCTCTCTCGCTGTGTTTCTCGCTGTCAAATAAATAAAATCTTAAAAAAAAAAAAAAATAAAAAAAAAAAAAAATAAAAGCAAAATACCAAATAAAGGGCCTCAAAATTTCATGATGAAAAAAAAAGTCCCTGAAATCATTTAACAGTCTATCATAAAATTAAATTGAGATTTTCTGAATGCCAGGAGTTGATTCTATGCTAGTGCATTGGTGTTAAGGCAAATACTAATTTTAAAACCTGGCTATTAAGCATTCGGCCAAAATGTGTCTTCAATGAACTTTTGCACATAATAATACTGTATGAATTTCTTAATTTAAATTTTGTACATAAGGTCATGTAAATTGTTTCTTCAACTGGGCTACTCTCAAAGAACCTTGAAAAGCACATATTTTGAAACCATTCACTGAGAGAATCAAAATGACTTGAGGCTGCATCAGATCATTTTTCCATCATAATCATCTCTTGGAAATATAATTTCTAAACTTTTAAAATTTAACTAATCTATAACAGATTAAATCTTGGACATTCCTGAAGAATGGTATTCCTTTGTATTCTTTTGTCTGGTAGTTATTATTTATATTTTATTTAGAATATATCTATCATTGTAAGGGAATCCAGTCTTGTTTAATTTTGATACTATGGCTATGGTACCAGCCTCAGAGAATGAGCTTCAAAAATTTTATTGAGGGAGGAGGCTGGAAAATTTTGAGTGTAAGACTACCTAGCCTAAATTTCTCAAAAACCACAAGCTACTTAATCTCAGCTACGATGAAATAGGTATACCAAGTAGCCATATAACTGAATAACCATTGAAGAAACTGAATTTATAATTGTAAAGCTCCCTGAAAATCCTCAGGCCCAAATGGCTTCACTTGCAAATTTTCACAAACATATGAAAAATGAACACAAATTTTATACAACTTCTTTCAGAAAACAGAAAAGAAACACCTCCCAACTCATTTTATTACGCCAATATTATACAATACAAAATGAGACAAAGACTAGGAGACAGAAAGAAGGGAAGAAAGGAAAAAATGATAGAATAGACAATTACTTTAATAATCTTAGAAAAATCTTAGAAAAATCTTCAACAAAATGTTAGCATATCAATTCCAACAAGAAATTATATAACATGACAATGTGGGATTTATTACAAATATACAAGGATTTGTTTTACAGTCAAAAGCCAATCCAGTTAATCCACCATATAAACAGGTTGAAGAAAAAAATCATATAATCATATTATGTGTCTGGATAAAATCCAATATGCATTCAAGATTTTTAAAAGTCTGACTGTGGAAGGAGCTAAGATGCCCTTCAATAGACAAATGGAAAAAGAAGATGTGGTCCATATATACAATGGAATATTACTCAGCCATCAGAAAGGACGAATACCTAGCTTTTGCATGAACATGGATGGAACTGGAGGAGATTATGCTAAGTGAAATAAGTCAAACAGAGAAAGACAATTATCATAAGGTTTCACTTATTTGTGGAACATAAGGAATAACATGGAGGACATCAGGAGAAGGAAGGAAAAAATGAAGGTGAGGGAAATCAGAGGGAGAGACGAACCATGAGAGACTATGAACTCTGAGAAATAAACTGAGGGTTTTAGAGGGGCGGCGGTGGGGGATGCATGAGCTCAGTGATGAGTATTAAGGAGGGCATGTATTACATGGAGCACGGGGTGTTATATGTAGACAATGAGTCATGGAACGCTACATCAAAAATTAATGATGTACTGTATGGTGACTAACATAAGAAAAAGCCTCTCAAGTTAGGAGTGGAGGGGAACTTCAATTTAAAAAAGAACATCTACATAAAGCCAACAGTTCACATTGTACAAAGACTGTTTCCCCCTAAGATCTGGAAAAACACAAGGATATCTACTCTCACCTGTATTATTCAACACAGCACTAACAGTTACAGCCAGCATAATAATGCAAACAAAAGAAATAAAAACCAGACAAAAAGGCACAGACTAGAAAGGAAGAAATATAACTGTCACTATTCATAGATGACATGATTGTCTATGTAGAAAATCCCAAGGAATTTACTGAAAAATGAAACAAAACCCTCCAGAATGAATTGGTGAGTCTGTAGCAAGGTCACAGATTATCAGATAAACATACAGATATATTTATGTAATTTGTATATACTAATAATGAATCGGTAAAATTTGGAATTAAAAACACAACACCATTTAGAACTTTTCCAAAGTGAGACACTTAAGTATATACACTTACAAATCATGTATAAGATCTGTATGCCAAAAATTACAAATCCTAATGAAAAAAATTTAAAAGATGATGTTAGTTTCCTAGGGCTGTTATAATAAATTACCACAAGCTTCATGTTTTCAAATAGCAAAAATCTACTATAGTTTTGGGGAGCAGAAGTCCACATGACAGGGCCATGTTCTCTCTGAATGCAGTGGGAGGATCCTCTCTTTCCCTTCTGGTTTTTAATAGTTACTACTAATTCTTGGTGTTCCTTGGCTTGTAGATGCATCATTCCAATCTGTCTCTGATTTCACATGTCCTTCCCTGTTTGTGTCCATATTTCCCTCTTCTTATCAGAACACCAGCCATTAGAGTAGTGCCCATTGTAATCCAATCTGATCTCCATCTTACTTGACTATACCCTATTTCCAAATCACATCACACTCATAAGTACTGGGAGTTATTACCTGAATATTCTGGAGAACACAATTAAACTAACAAAAATAACCTAAAAATGGAGGGGCGCCTGGGTGGTTGGTTAAGCAATTGCCTTCAGCTCAGGTCATGATCCTGGAGACCCGGGATTGAGCCTCGCGGAAGCCTGCTTCTCCCTCTCTCACTCCCCCTGCTTGTGTTCCCTCCCTGTGTTTCTCTCTGTCCAATAAATAAAATCTTTAAAAAATAATAACCTAAAAATGGAAAGATATACCAGACTCATGGATTGAAAGACTTACTAAAGATATATTATGTCTAAACAGAATTCCTATTAAAACCTCAGCAAGATTTTGTAAATATAGGTAAGCTTATCCCCATATTTATATGAAATGGTGAAAACTAAGAATAGGTAAATCAGCTTCAAAAAGAATAAACTAGGAGAAATCCTATTAAGACACCTATAAAATAAGAGTAGTCAGGCACCTGGGTGGCTCAGTCATTAAGCATCTGCCTTCAGCTCGGGTCATCATTCCAGAGTCCAGGGATTGAGCTCCACATCGGGCTCCCTACTTGGTGGGAAGCCTGCTTCTCCCTCTCTTACTCCCTTGGCTTGTGTTGCCTCTCTAGCTGTGTTTCTATCAAATAAATAAATAAAATTTAAAAAATAAAATAAAATAACAGTAATCAAGGCAGTGTGATACTGGCAGATTGAAAGAGAGATCACTGGATGGAAATAGAAAACCTTGAAGATATACATAAATATATTCAATAGATTTCTGACAGAGGTACAAAAGCAATTTAATGGAGGAAAGACAGTTTTTAGAATAAGTGATGCTTGAGCAAATGGACATCCATTAGCCAAAAAAAACTATGAAAGAACATTAAGCTAAAGCATACAACACACATGAAAAATTAACCCGAAACAGATTACAGACTTATGTATAAAATGTGTAAAATCATTACAAATTTATGGAAAAACATAGGAAAAAATCTTTGGAATCTGGGCTAGGTAAGGAGTCCTTTGATTTAACACCAAAGAAAAACCCATAACAGGAAAAATTGATAAAGTAGACCCTGTCAAAATCGAAAACTTTTGCTCTTGAAAAGACTCTATTAAAAGGAGGGGGGGAAAGCTATGTATTAGGAAAAATATTTACAACCACATAGCAAAGGACAGTATCATCAAGAATACAGAAAATAGTCTTTCAAAACACAACAATAAAAAAAATGAAACAATGCAAAAACAAGTACAAGACACGGGTATTTCACCAAAATGGGATAGAAAGATGAGAAGCACATGAAAAGATATTCAAGATCATTAGGCCATTAGGGGAATGCAAATTAAGACCAAGAAGAGACATTACTACACACCTATCACAACAGCTAAAACAAAAAGTGATGACAACACCAAATGCTGAGAAAGTCACTCATATGCTCCTGGTGTGAATGTACAATGGTAAAGCCATTTTCAAAAATAATTTGTCCACTTCTTACAAAAGAAATCATAAATTTACTGTAAGACCCAGAAATTGCTCTCTAAAAGTACAGCATAGTTAATATAAAATTATCAACAATAATATTGTAACAATGTTGTATAAAGACAGATGGTAACCAGTATACTGTGGTCAGTATTGAGTCAAGTACAGAATTGTCAAATCACTATGGTGTACACCTGAAACTAATATAACGTTGTATGTCAACTACACTTCAATTGAACAAAAAAGAAAGATTACTCTTGAGTAATTGTTTTAAATACTGAATAAAAATAGAATTGCAATAATAACTGTTTATTAAGTATAATCTATTATATATTGCTTCAAGGCTTTATATGTATTTATATCTTTTAAACCATTATAATGAGAATATTAATGTTTTATAAATGAAAAAAAACTAAAGCAACAGGGTTTATCTAACTTTCCCAAAGGAACACACATGTAGTAAATGGTAGGGCTCAGATCATGCTAAACAAGAGAATGATGCCAAACAAGAAAACCCTACATTTTATAGTTCTGCTCTTGCCTGAATTCACTAATGTCTAACAAAGATTGAAATATGCTGGAAACTGATTCTCCATTATATCAATCCAGACTTTCCTTGTTTGAATTTTCTGATAGTCAGTTACCTACAAGCAAAAGTAAAAAAGGATTCTCACTTCCATAATCTGAATTATCTGATATTCCAATGCTGAGTACCAAGGGGCAGACAAAAGATTTAATAAATTTGAATTTCCACAAAGTTTTTTTTTTTCAATTATGAAGTTTATGATGTTGAGTAAGGTGTGAGTGACGTCTAAAGTCCTTACCACATTCATTACATTTATAAGGCTTTTCATCAGAATGAATTCTCTGATGTTGAGTAAGTTGTGAGCCACGATTAAAGGCCTTCCCACATTCATTACATTTGTATGGCTTCTCACCAGTATGAATTCTCTGGTGCTGAGTAAGATGTGAACCACGAATAAAGGCTTTCCCACATTCATTACACTCATAGGGCTTCTCACCAGTATGAACTCTCTGATGGTAAGTTAGCTGTGAGCCACGAATAAAAGTTTTACCACATTCCTTACATTCATATGGTTTCTTACCAGAATGAGAAATCTGATGTAGTGTAAGTTGTGAGGCACAAATAAAGATCTTCCCACACTGCTTACATTCACAGGGATTCTCACCTGTATGAATTCTCTGATGTTGAGTCAGTTGTGCGCTACAAATAAAGGCCTTACCACACTCTTTACATTCATAGGGTTTTTCACCAGTATGAATCCTCTGATGCTGAGTAAGATGGGAACCACGAATAAAGGCTTTCCCACATTCCTTACATTCAAAAGGTTTTTCACCAGTGTGAATTTTCTGATGTTCAGTAAGCTGTGAGCCACGAATAAATGATTTCCCACATTCTTGACATTCATAGGGTTTTTCACCAGTATGAATCCTCTGATGTCGAATAAGCTGTGAGCCATAGTTAAAGGCCTTTCCACATTGCTTACATTCATGTGGTTTCCTACCTGTATGAATCCTTTGATGTTCAGTAAGTTGTGAGCCACGAATAAATGACATCTCACAATCTTTACACTTATAGGGTTTTTCGCCAGTATGAAGTCTGTGATGTAGAGAAAGCTGTGAGCCATAACTAAAGGCTTTCCCACATTTCTTACATTCATAGGGTCTTTCACCTGTATGAATTCTCTGATGTTCAGTAAGTTGGGAGCTACGAATAAAGGCCTTTCCACATTCTTTACATTGATAGGGTTTCTCTGCAGTATGAACTCTCTGATGGTAAGTAAGTTGAGAGCCACGAAAAAAGGCCTTACCACATTCATTACATTCATAGGGTCTTTCACCAGTATGAATTCTTTGATGCTGGGTAAGATGAGAGCCACGAATAAAGGCCTTCCCACATTCTTTACATTTATAAGGTTTCTCCCCAGTATGAACTCTTTGATGATAAGTAAGCTGTGAGGCACAAATAAAGGTTTTCCCACATTCCTTACATTCATAGGGTTTCTTAACATGAACTCTCTGATGGTAAATAAGTTCTGAGTCGTGAATAAAGGCCTTTCCACATTCTTGACATTCATAGAATTCTTCATTGGAATGAACTTGCTGATGCTCTGTAAGTTGAAAGCCATGGATAAAGTATTTTCTGCATGCTTTACATTCATAGGATTTCTGAGGAAAATGAATTCTTCGTTTTAATGTAAGGGATGTGGTCTGTCCAAAATTGGGAATTTCTTTACAAGTGATTAATAGCTGCCTGAAAAATCCCTCTTTATTTCCTAATTGGCTTTCAATCTGGTCTTTGCATTCCCTATCATCTCGAAAATTTTTACACTTATGTCTTGTAAGCTGTTCTATTATCTCCCATTGAGATGATTCTATTTCATAAATTCCTCTCTTTGAGGACAGCTTTTTAGCCTCACACCTGGATTCCCATTCTGTAATATAACAAGAAAATAAATGTTATTTTCATATTCCTTGAAAAATAAAACCTCTAAGATAGTAACAGGAGACTCAAACTGACTATCATATTCTTAAGATGCCAATGGTTATATGTTATATGTTATATGCCAAACAGAATAGAGTTACTGCATAAAACAGAAATCCCACTCATAGCTACAGAGCTAAGAGAACTGAAAATGACATATCTGTCTTTGCAGATATGCGGACATTTGCAAATGACGTATCTGGTTAGTATCCAAAATCTATAAAGCACTTGTTAAACTCAACAAACAACAAATAATCCAGTTAAAAAATGGGCAGAAGTCACGAATAGATACTTTTCCGAAGAAGACATCCAGATGGCTAACAGACACATGAAAAGATGCTCAACATCACTTATCATCAAGGAAATACAAATCCAAACGACGATGAAATACCACCTCACACCTTTCAGAGTGGCTAAAGTTAACACAAGAAACATAGGTGTTGGTGAAGATGAGGAGAAAGGGGAACCCTTCTGTATTGTTGGTGGAAATGCAAACTGGTGCAGGCACTCTGGAGAACAGTTTGGAGGTTCTTCAGAAAGTGAAAAATAGAACTACCCTTTGATCTAGCAATTGCATTCATTACTAGGTATTTACCCAAAGGATATAAAAATACAGATTCAAAGGGGTACATGCTCCACAATGTTTAAAGCAGCATTATCAATAATAACCAAACTATGGAGAGAGCCCAAATGACCATCAAGTGTTGAATGGATAAAGATGTGGCATATATTTATAATTTACTTAAAAATCCCGTTCTCCACCTGACCATTTCTCCTCCCTCCCCAAATCCAGGCAACTACTGATTGTTTTACTAACTCTACTATTTGCTTTTTCCAGAATGTGATATAGTTGAAATCATAAAGTATGTAAATTCTTCAAACTGGCTTTTTTCACATAGCAAGATGCTAAGTATTTAAGATTCCTTCATGTCTTTCCATTACCCAATAGCTAATTTGTTTTTCATTGCTGAATAATAGTCCTTTGTATGGACGAACCACATTGTGTTTATATATTCACCTACCGAAGAACATCTTGGTTGTTTTCAAGTTTTAGCAATTATGAACAAAACTTCCATAAACATTTATGTGTAGGTTTTTGTATAAACGAAAGTTTTCGATTTATTTGGGTAAATACCTAGAAGCACAATTACTGGAACATACAGTAGGACTATGTTTAGTTTTACAAGACAGTATCAAACTGTCTTCCAAAGTGGCTGTACATGGGGCACCTGGGTGGCTCTGTCAGTTAAGTGTCTGAATCTTGATTTCAACTCGTCATGATCTCAGAGTCATGAGATCGAGAACAACATTGGGCTTAGCACTCATTGAGGAGTCTGCTTCAAATTGTCTTCCTCTGCCCCTTTTCCCCCACCCCCACTCACACTCTCTCTCAAACAAAACGAACACACAAACACACAAAACAAAGTGGTTGTATCATTTTGCATTCCCACCAACAATGAAAGAGAGCTCCTGTTGCCTACATTCTTTTTTTTTTTTAATGCTTTATTTATTTATTTGACAGAGAAAAATACAGCTAGAGAGGGAGCACAAGCAGAGGGAGTGAGAGAGAAGCAGGCTTCCAGCTGAGCAGGGAGCCCGATGCAGGATCATGACCTGAGCTGAAGGCAGTAGCTTAACCAACTGAGCCACCCAGGCGCCCCTGTTGCCTACATTCTTGATAGAGTTCAAAGCTGTGGGTGTTTTATATTTAGTCCTTCTAAGAAATGTGCAGTTATGTCTCATAGTTGTTTAAATTTGTATACCCTAATGACATATGACACTGAGCAACTTTCCATATACTTTTAAAAAATTAATTTATTTTCAGTGTTCCAAGATTCACTGTTTATGCCCCACACCCAGTGATCCATGCAATACGTGCCCTCAGTACCCACCACTAGGTTCACCCATCCCTCCACCCTCTCCCCTCCAAGACCCTCAGTTTGTTTCTGAGTCTCTTATGTTTCATTTCCCTCCCTGATTTACCCTACTTCCCATTTCCTTTCCTTCTCCTACTGTCCTCTATATTACTCCTTATGCACCATAAGTAAGTGAAACCATGTGATACTTGACTTTCTCTACTTGGCATTTTGCACTCAGCATAATCTCTTCAAATGCGATCCCTGTTGTTACAAAAGTTGGGTACTCATCCTTTCTGATGGAGGCGTTAATATTCCATTGTATATCCATATACTTTTTTATCATGAGTTTATCTTCTCTAGTGAGAGGCATCTGTTCATATATCTTGGCCACATTTAAATTGGGCTGTTTTGTTATTGTTGATTTTTAAGAATTCTTTGTATATTTTATATATAAGTCCTTTATCAGATGTTTGTTTTGCAAAGATTTTTCTCCCAGTCTGTGGCTTGTCTTTGCCTTCTCATAACTACATTTCACACTGCATAAGTTTTTAATTTTAAAGAAAACCAATTTTTAACTTTTTTGTTCATGATTATATTTTTGGTGTTTATATGAAAACTCATTCTAATCCAAACATCACCCAGATTTTTCCCTCTGTTATGTTCTAAAAGTTCTATAATTTTGCACTTTTACATTAAGGACTATGATCTATTTTGAGTTAATTTCTGTGAAAGCTGTAACATCATATCTAGACTTTTTCTTAACGTGTGTATGTTCAGTTGTTCCAGCAACATTTGTGAAAAAGACAATCATTTCTCCATTGGATTGTCTTTGCTTATTTTTCAAGGACAACTGAGTATATTTGTGTAGGTCTCTTTCAAGGCTTTCTATTCAGTTTCATGGACATATTTATTCTTTCACCAATACTATGATGCCATCTTGATTACTATAGTTTACAGAAAGTCAAGTTTGTTTCTCCTTTCCTGCATTTCTACTGTCTTGTTATTTTCACTTTTTAGTTGACTTTTGTAAAGCAGTGTTTAAATTCCTTTCTCATATCCTTTTATATACAGTTGACCCTTGAACAATAAAGGAGTTAAAGGGTAGCATGCAGTAAAAAATCTGCATATAATTTTGACACCCCCAATAGCCTACTGTTAATCAAAAGCTTCAATGATAACATAAAGTTAATTAACACATATTTCACGTTATACTATATACTCCATTCTTACCATAAAGTAAGCTAGAGAGAAAAAACTTATTAAGAAAACCATAAGGGAGAGAAAATACATTTACAGTACTATACTATAAAGAAATCCATGTATAAATATATCTACACAGTTTAAACATATATTGTTCAAGGGTTGACTGCATATATTTTTATGTACAGCTATTTTCTTTGTTATTACTGGTGAGGAGTATTACATTTAATAACACTAAAGTTATAAAATTATAAATATATGCTCTAAAGTTATAACACTCTAATTTGAATTTATGCCAGCTTAATTTCAATAACATACAAAAACTCCACTCAAATATATCCTTTATATCGTAGTCCTCATCCCCTAGGAGTGATTGTCAATGTCACAAAATTACACCTTCACACATTTGTGCCAAGAAACAAACTCAATCTCTGAATGCATTAGTTACTTAAATTATGCAGAAAACACGATTTGGAGCTACAAATTAAGATACAATAAATACTAGCTTTTAGACTAATAATTGTGGGTTGTTTTCACTAATTGTATTGGTCTTTTAAATCACACAGAAGACAAACAGTAGTTACAAACCACTGTTAAAATAATAGTAGCTTTTATAATTACCCATGTATTGACCTTTGTTCTTTATTTCTCTATATTTACCTTTGTTCTTTATTTCTCTATATGGCTTCTAGTTATCAAGTGTCCTTTCATTTCACCTTGCAAGAACCCCTTAAACATTTCTTGAAGAGCAAGTACAGTGGTCACAAATTCCCTCAGCTTTTATCTGAAAATGTCTTAATTTTTCCCTCACTTTTGAAGCATGGTTTTCCTGGATATAGGATTCTTGGTTGACAGCTTTTGTCTTTTGGCATTCTGAATTTATAATCTTACTATCTTCTGACATCTAATGTTTCTGATGAGAAATCTGGTCATCTTATTGAGAATCACTTGTGTGTAATTATTTGCTACTCTCTTGTTGCTTTCAAGATTCTCTGTCTTTGACATTTGAAAGTTTGATTATAACATGTCTTGGTGTGGGTCTCTGAATTCATCCTACTTTAAGTCTGTTGAGCTTCCTGTATGTTTATGTCTTTCACAAAATTTGGGAAGTTTTTCAGCTATTTCTGAAGTATTTCTTCAAATACTGTCTTTTTTTCTCTGCTCTTTCTGGGACTCCCACAATACATATGTTTGGCTGTTTGATGGTATTCCACAGGTCCCTTAAGTTCTGTTCACTTTTCTTCAACCTTTCTTCTTTCAATTCTCAGACTGGGTAATTTCCATTATCCTATCTTTAAGTTTGCTGATTCTTTCTGCCTGCTCAAACCACTCTCTGAATCCCGCTAGTGAATTTTTCATTTGGGTTTTTGTACTTTTTAGCACCTTCTTAGGTTTTCTATTTTTTTTACTGATATTTCCATTCTGTTCATATATAGCTTTAGCAACTTTCTCCACATCCTCCTTTAGTTGCCTATCTGTAAAACAATTGTTTTAATCTCTACGTCTAATATATATATTATCAGGTCTTTTTAAGGAACAGTTTCTGTTGTTTTTTTTTCCTTTGAATGGGCCATATTTTCCTTGTTTCTTCATATGACTTATGATTTTTTGCTAGAACACTGGACATTTTATATAATTCTAATACTAATGTGGTTAACTCTAGAAATCAGATTCTCTCCCTTCCTCAGGGTTTGGTAATTTTTGTTACTGTTTTTGCTTTTTCAATCATATAAGCTTCTGTGCTAAGGAACACCATCCAGTATAAACTTAAGGTCTTCTCAGGTCTCTTTTGAGACTTTCCCTGGGTATGCATGTTTATTTTCTAACTTTCCCATATATGCAGTTATTTTTGAATGTCCTAGCCTTTAACATCTGACTCCCAAACGGGAAAGAGAAAAATGAACAAAAGAGGGGAAAAAAAGGGTTCTCAGCCCTTTAAATACACTGGAAGTCACTTTAGTCAGAGGGGGAGGGACTTACAGCAATTGGGGAGGTACTACAATGGCCACTTCTACTTTGTCTACAACTCTGCAATCCAGGACATTGGGAAACATAATGAGAAAACTCAATACTGTGAACATGTCAGTTTTCTCCTCAAATGACCTGTAGATACAATGCAATCTTAATCAAAATCCCAACATATCTGAAGAGAGAGGGCTGTCAAGCTAATTAGAAAGATATGAGACCATGAAGAGTCATGACATTCTTTTTTTTTTTTTTTTTTTCAAAGATTTCATTCATTTGACAGAGAGAAACACAGCCAGAGAGGGAACACAAGCAGGGGGAGTGAGAGAGTGAGAAGCAGGCCTCCCACCCAGCAGGGAGCCCGATGTGGGCCTCGATCCCAGATCTCCGGGATCATGATCCAAGCCGAAGGCAGTCGCCCAAACAACTGAGCCACCCAGGCGCCCCGAGTCATGACATTCTTAAAAAGAAGATGAAAATATTTTTTCCACTAGGTAGCAAAATGCAATAAAAGCAAGTATAATTGGGGTGCCTGGATGGCTCAGTTGGTTAAGGGACTGTCTTCCGCTCAGGTCATGATCCCAGAGACCCGAGATGGAGTCCCACGTCGAGCTCTCTGCTCAGCAGGAAGCCTGCTTCTCCCTCTCTCACTCCCCCTGCTTGTGTTCCCTCTCTGGCTGTGTTTCTCTCTGTCAAATAAATAAAAATCTTAAAAAAAAAAAAAAAAAAGCAAGTATAATTAAAATAATGTAATATTTTCACAAGATTTAAATATAGAAAATCCAAAAATATGCCCACATAAAAAAGGATATTATATTTCATTTAAAAAGCACTTTATGGGGAGAAAATAAACTTTACAATTAATCTTGCAAAGACTACTACAAAACACTGAAGCTCTATTTGATAGATGATGAGAGAAACCAAGTATAGGTAGGATAAAAACCTCAATGTGGAAGGCAACACTAAAAAGCTTTTTTTTTTTTTTAAGATTTATTTTTTTTTCAGTGTTCCAAGATTCATTGTTTATGCCCCCCACACAGTGCTCCATGCAATACATGCCCTCAATACCCACCACCAGGCTCATCCATCCCCACTCCCCCCAGGACCCTCAGTTTGTTTCTGAGTCCAAAGTCTCTCATGTTTCGTCTCCCTCCCCGATTTACCCCACTTCCCATTTCCTTTCCATCTATGACTGTCCTCCATATTACTCCTTACGCTCCACAAGTAAGTGAAACCGTATGATACGTGACTTTCTCTGCTTGGCTCATTTCACTCAGCATTTTTAAAAATACTTACATAAAAGAATATATTCATGAATGAAAAGTACAAAATTATTTTTTTTTTCAGAGAAGGCTAGCCAGACTGGGGGCAAGACAGAGAATCTTAAGCAGGTTCCATGCTCAGCATGGAGCCCAGCATAGGGCTTGATCTCATGACCCTAAAATCATGACCTGAGCCAAAATCAAGAGTCAGATACTCAACCAAATGAGTCACCCAGGGGCTCCCAGAAGGATATTTTGTAATAGGTAACAAAAAACATCAATCATAAAGGAAAAGATTAATAATTCTACCACTTTAAAACTAGGAACTTTTTTTAAAAAAATATTTTATTTATTTGATAGAGAGAGAGATCACAAATAAGCAGAGAAGCAGGCAGAGAAAGAGGGGGAAGCAGGCTCTGTGATGAGTGGAGAGCCCAATGTGGGACTCGATCCCAGGGCCCTGAGATCATGACCTGAGCCAAAGGCAGAGGCTTAACCCTCTGGGCCACCCAGGCACCCCTAAAACTAGGAAATTTTATTCATCAGAAGATTCTAGAAAAAGAGTGAAAAGCCAAGTCACACAGCAAAAGATACCTGAAACACAAACACAGAAACTACAATATACAAAAAAAACCCCACATGTAATCAGTAAGAGAAAAATTAACAAATTAATAGAAAAATAAGCTAAAGACATGAATAGTAATTTATAAAAGAAAGTTCTAAATGGCATATATATGTCCAAACTCATTAGTAATCAAGGAGATGGAAATACAATTTCAATGATAGATACAAAACCACCAGATTCACAAAAATTTTAAAATCTGCACTCAAGGTTATCTATATCACTATAACAGCCAAATTAGAAATGACCCAAAATTTAACCAAGAATATATTGAGAGTTAAAAACAAGGCGTTAATTTTAGTATAGTCAAACAATGGAATTCTTACAAAAATGAATGAACTAGAGCTATAAATATGGATGACTCTCACAAATATAATAATGAATGAAAGGAGTACGACACAGAAGATATGTACAAAATGATGTCACTCATGTAAGTTCTAAAATGGACAAAATTAAGTAATATTTTTGAAGTAGAATTGAAATATATACATAGGTCATAAATAGATATATTCATAGGGTATTTCTGGAGTCCTAGCAATGTTCTGTTTCTTGCCATGGGTGGCTATTCATCAAACTATACATATGTTTTATGCACTTACTATGTATTTCACTATAAAAATAGTTTAAAAAAAAATCATGTGGCTGATGTTTTAAATGTTAGCAATACTCCCTAAATGAAAGTTCTGGAAATAAGAATGCTGGCTTCCCCTAAAACTCTCTGTAAGGACCCAGGGCAAATTTGGAAACTATGTTTGTATTCTCTTTTCAAATGAAGAATTTTGAGTCAGCCCAGCACGGCAGAACAAAAAGTGAAGAGATGGCAATCCATAGAAAAAATGAGACTAAGCGATACCAAAATTATTCAATGAGTCTGGCTTCAATTAGAGATCAAAGGGAGTATTCTATGTCTAAAGTATGAAAAGTGTTACAATCTAATTTTTTATTTTTTAAAAAGATTTTATTTCTTTATTTGACAGAGATAAACACACACAGAGAAGGAACACAAGCAGAGGGAGTTAGAGAGAGAGAAGTAGGCTTCCTGCTCAGTACGGAGCCCGATGCGGGGCTCGATCCTGGGACTCCGGGATCATGACCTGAGCTGAAGGCAG
Organism: Spilogale gracilis; assembly: GCA_004023965.1. Taxonomy (NCBI): domain Eukaryota; kingdom Metazoa; phylum Chordata; class Mammalia; order Carnivora; family Mephitidae; genus Spilogale; species Spilogale gracilis. The sequence continues at coordinate 91,682 of PITA01005449.1, read as the reverse complement.
ATGCTTAACAACTGAGCCACCCAGATGCCCCACAATCTAATTTTTTAAAATAAGTAATTTCTTGAGCATGTTATAAAATTGTCCAGCGAGGAAGAGAAAAGGCACCAAGCAATGGCTATACCTGTAGATGAAAGAGGCAAGAGAGAATGGGAGGTGAGGAAGTATAGATAATTCATGACTATCAAGGACAGCAGAGTAACGGAAGAGAAAATGTAACATCAAGCACAATTTTTTTTTTAAAGATTTTATTTATTTGACAGAGAGAGGGAACACAAGCAGAGGGAGTCAGAGAGGGAGAAGCAAGCTTCCCGCCGAGAAGGGAGCCCAATCCAGGGCTCGATCCTGGGACTCCGGGATCATGACCTGAGCTGAAGGCAGACGCTTAACCACTGAGCCACCCAGGCGCCCCAAGCACAATTTTTTTTTTTAAATATGGAAGACACTACACTATGTGGTTGAGGTGGGAGTATAAGAATAAGTTAGTTGAAAAGTATAAAAGTAGCTATCAGAGTGCCTGGATGGCTCAGTTGGTTGGGCATCCAACGCTTGATTTTGGCTCAAGTCATGATCTGGTGGTCATGGGACTGAGCCTGCACTGGGCTCCTGACTCAGCAGGGAGTCTGCTTGAGATCTCTCTCCCTCTGCCCCTCCCCCTGCTCACATGCCCTCTCTCTCTCTAAAATAAATAAATGACCCTTTTTTTAAAAAAAGGAGCTGTCAAAAAGAGTGAATGTTTGAAACAAATTTGGGGGCTTATGTATCCCTTATGGGAGTGAATAAGTGAAGGAATTTGGAGGAGAAAGATCATCCGAAATGACGTTAAGGAATTGAGAATTAAGATGTTTTGTTTTGTTTTTTGTTTTTTTTTTTGAAAGATTTTATTTATTTGTCAGAGAGAACATGCACATAAGCAGGGGGAGAGGCAGGCAGAGCATGCAGAGGGAGAAGCAGGCTCCCTGTGCAGGAATGAACCCAGTGCGGGACTCAATCCCAGGACCCTGGGATCATGACCTGAGCAGAAGACAAGATGCTTAACCAACTGAGCCACCTAGGCGTCCCAACATGTATTATTATGAAGATGCACAAGTCACCAACAATGGTGACAGATGTAGTGGAGGAGAGAAAGTCAGTGGGACAAGTGTTCTGATCTTCAGTCTATTCAAGAGGAAACTGGTAAATGATATGACAAGAACATATAGTGGCGATTTGGTCTTTAAAGTGCTTTCAAAGAGCTGGGGACTTTGATAATGGAAAATAATGGACTAAGGGAGAGGACAAAGCAAGAACCATTATCAAGTGCTCTAAGGGAGAGCTGTATATTCATGGCATGGCTAAAGTGTTCACTTAATGCCAAAAGGTGAAAGGAATATTAAAAGAGACTAAAGATAATGTGGGCTATTTCTTACACAGTTTCAGGTATAGTGGAAGAGATTTGGGTGGGGAATTAAGTCTGCCTGGAAATACACGGTGATTCAGAGTGCAGCTGATGCCTGGTGTCCTGGAAAGCTTGGACGTCTGGACCTGAGTGAGGTAACTGAAGGTGTGAGACAAACAGAAATTGGTCCTAAAAACCCTCTTAGGGGACAGTGAGTAATTTTGCTAATGGGAATTGGTCTCTAAGAAGACAGTTCTAATGGTAAGAAAAGTACTGCCATGTTAGTATAGGAAATAATCTTGTTTCTCTTAAATTCTGCTGAAGGCCTGTCAGGGGCTGGTTTTACCAAGAGCACACAAGATTTTTGAAGGCTAACCTAAATCAGAGGCATACCAAGCTCTGCAGATCTCCTTTACAGATGTGTTGCAGTCAACGAGTAATGGTCTTACTAGGATTACTATTATAGGATTATAGCTTAGAAATTACTATAAGAAAACCTAAAAGATCATTACTGAGAATGAGATCAGGAAAGAATTCTCAGGATGTAATGATATATAGGCTGAGACCTAAAGAAGCATAGCAGTTAGTCAGGTGAGTAGGGCATTCCAGGCAGAGTTAGTGATGTAAGGGGGTGGAGCACATGTACTAGATATGTAGATACGAGATATCTGAGATAATGAATGAAGGCTCCTGTGGCTGGAGTATAATGAGAAAGCAGAGTGAGATCTAAGGTAGGGTTACAAAAACCTTCAGGAGCCAGGTTAGGTAAGGCTTTCTAGTTTTGATTTTATCATTGTGTGATCTGATATATATATATATTTTTTTTTTTTAAAGATTTTATTTATTTGACAGAGAGAAACACAGCTAGAGAGGGAACACAAGCAGGGGGAGAGAGGGAGAAGCAGGCTCCCCGCCGAGCAGGGAGCCCGATGTGGGGCTCGATTCCGGGTCTCCGGGATCATGACCTGAGCTGAAGGCAGTCGCTTAACCAACTGAGCCAACCAGGCGCCCCCTGATTTATATTTTTAAGAAAGGAAATGGGAAGTGGGGTAAATCAGGGAGGGAGACGAAGCATGAAAGACTCTGGACCCAGAAACAAACTGAGGGGTCTTGGAGGGAGGGGTGGGGGGATGGGTAAGCCCAGTGGTGGGTACTGAGGGCACGTATTGCATGGAGCATTAGGTGTGGGGCATAAACAAAAATTTAAAAATATTACTCTGGCTACTGTGCCAAAAGCAGTTAGAAGGGTACTGCAAGAGTCCAGATCAGAGGCAGTATGGGCTTAAAGGGTTGCTAGTGGATATGAGGGCAAACAGAATCAAGAGATACTTAGAAGAAATCATCAGGAAAAACTTGACGGTATGGTAGTCACAGCATAGAATTGTGCCTGGAATGTTTGTTTTCTAGTTTTCTGACTAGAGCTATTCACAAGGTTCTAGTTTGAAATCTTCTGTCTACACTTCAAAATGCAGCATTGTAGTTATCTCATTTCTACTAATTTTCCTTGCATAATTATCTCTCATTGAGAACTTAGACTAATGTAATTGCATTTAATACTCCAAATCTTCTCAACCATCTTATCAGTTAGGTGTTCTATTCCTTTCAAACTATGAGGAAATGGGATGGGGAAGTCAAGCCTGGTAAAATAATTTGCTTAAGACAAAAACTGCCACTAAAATTCTGGTCTATGTGATTCCAGTTCTTCCAATCATCTCCTATACTATATTACCTCCCATTTCCCTCTCTTCCCTTCTGTCTGAATCAATGTACAGCTTTCTTTTCCCTCATTACCAAATCCAAAGATCAATTCTTCGTCCTCAACTTACTCATGTTCTCTGATATGGAAGATGCTGCCCTTCTTAGATACCTTTTCAACATGGCTTCTGAGATACAACATTTTCTTTATTCTCCTATTAGCTCAATAGCTATTCCTTCTCAGTCTCCTTTGCTGGACCTTCCCCTTCTAACTAAAATATAGACTGGATTAGCATCCTTTTCTTTTAAACTATTACATAACTTCATAAATTATTTATTCCAAGTCTAAGGTTTAAATTCTACTTATACGTATATATTATTTCTTTCTGGGTCCTTTCTTGATTTCTTCCTAGTTCTAATAGATAATCCTAAAGTATTATGAACAAAGCATAATTCTTGAACACCTGTATTTCCCAACTAAGAAAAAGAGACCCAATTCCTCAGACATAAATCTAGGAAGTTATCCTGGATTTCACTTGAATCACACACCACTTCCAACTAATCAGCAAGAAGCATCACCTTTTTAAAATCTGATCAGAATCTGACCGCTTCATGTCACCTTCACTTACTACTGCTCTCATCTAAACTACCATAATTTCTAATCTGGACTAAACAAATGGATTTCCAACTGGTCTTTCTATTTCATTCTTGCTCCTATTTTATTTTCTATATAATATCCAGAGTTGTCTTTGAAAATGACAAGTTTAATCACATCACTCTCCTGCTTGAAATCAGCTGATCATTACTGTAGTTTCTTTTTTTTTTTTTTAAGATTTTATTTATTTATTTGGCAGAGAGAAACAGAGCCAGAGGGGGAACACAAGCAGGGGGAGTGAGAGAGGGAGAAGCAGGCCTCCCGCCGAGCAGGGAGCCCGATGTGGGGCTCGATCCCGGGTCTCCAGGATCATGACCTGAGGTGAAGGCAGTCGCCCAACCAACTGAGCCACTCAGGCGCCCCATTACTGTAGTTTCAGTGTAATCCCAATCCTTTGTCATAGCATACAGGTCCCTACATGACCTAGCCCCACCTCCTCTCTGACCTCCTTTTCAACTTTTATTCTTCCTCACTCACTGGACCAAAAGTATAGGTAAAATTGTTATCACTGGAGAAGGAGGGCTATTCCCTGTTTGAAAATATAGGGAAATGTGAAAGAAAAACAAGGAAGTGGTAAATGGGGTGAAGAAGGGGTTTCCTTTGATAACAGATGCTAAAACCGTTTTGCCTTCCAGTATTCAAGCTTCTCCTCCATAGGTCTTGGTTTGGTCTTTGAAGGAAACTTCTCATCTAATATCTCAAAGTTGTAGCCAACAAATTAAGCAATTTGACTGTTCTCCACAATGGCCTCCCCTTGTTTGACTGTCTCTTTTACTCACCTGAACTCTGACTTCTTGTCACATCCTGCACAACCCTCCAGGGCTCTTTCCCTTGCTTCAATAAGGAAAGCACATCTGCTTTAGAAATGGAAAATCCTGCTTATAAGAATGAAAAAAGATATAATTATACTCTGCTTGCCCAGAATTAAAATTGAGTCAATTGTTCAAGTAAGAAGATCAATAACAGAAAAATTTAGGGGGTGGGGCACCTGGGTGGCTCAGTAGGTTAAGTGTTGGGTCTTCAGTTAGGTGGGTCCTCGGATCAAGCCCTGCATTGGGCTCCTTACTCAGGGGGAGTCTCCTTCTACCTCTCCCTCTGCCCCTCCCCCACCTCATGCACTCACATGCTCTCTCTCTCTGTCACTCTTTCACTCTTAAATAAGTAATCTCAAAAAAAAAAAAAATTTAGAGCCTCCTGGTTGGCTCAGTCGTTAAGCATCTGCCATCGGCTCAGGTCATGATCCCAGGGTCCTGGGATCAAGCCCCACATCAGGCTCCTTGCTCAGCAGGGAGCCTGCTTCTCCCTCTCCCACTTCCCTGCTTGTGTTCCCTTTCTCGCTGTATCTCTCTCTGTCAAATAAATAAAATCTTTAAAAGTAAATAAATAAAATAAAATTTAGAGGAAGGATATCTGAAGAATAGAGAAGAAAAGGTATGCAATGGAGCTGTCCACTTTAAAGTCTATAAGCCAAAAATAACTTGGCTGGGACTAGGCGTCTGAAATTCAGCTAGGTACTTGAAATATTTCCCAAATTTCGCAAAGACGGAAGTTGGATTATCGGGAGAAGACAAACTTACCCAGTGAGACCAGGTTGCTATAGTTTTCCAACATCACATCTCTGTACAAGTCCTTTTGTTCCAAGTCCAGGCACTCCCACTCTTCTTGCGAGAAGTCTACCGCCACATCCTTGAACAACACCAACCTCTGAAACGACAAGCCCAAGTGTTAATGGCAAAATAAAAAAGTTTCTAGAAGTAATGAGTGGCACACGTGCGCACACACACACACACACACCCCACACACATAGTAATAAGAGGAAGAGAAAAGTATTAAACACAGGGGCCATAACAGTGAACAAGTATGTTGAAGCTGGAAGCCTGCAGTGTGGATAGGTAACAGAAGGGAAGTGAATGGGAAATATAGAGCACCTAAACAATTCTTGAACATTCCTATTACTCTATCACATAGCCTCTTGGGAACAGCAGTGGGAATGAACAAAAGCCAGGTAAGTGTAATTTTGTGATTAAATAAAATAATGTGTGTAGCATACAACACACATTAAACTCAAGTTCCTTCCTCCCCTGTCACTTTAAAGAACTGAAAATAGAGGGGCACCTGGCTCAGCTGGTTAAGCATCTGCCTTTGCATCAGGTCATGATTCCAAAGTTATGGGACTAAGCTCCATGCTGAGCTCCCTGCTCAGCGAAAAGCCTGTTTCCCCCTCTCCCTCCGCCCCATCCCCGCTCATGCTCGCTCTCTCTCTCTCTCTCTCTCTCTCTCTCTCAGATAAATAAATAAATAAATGTTTATAGTAGCTTTATCCATAACAGCCCCAAATGTAAATAGCCTAGGTGATTATCAGTAGGAACACAGAAAACAAATTATGGTCTATCTCTATACCAGAATACTATCCAGCACTAAAAAGGAACAAACTACTGATATATGGGGAAAAAAATGGAATCTTAAAAACGCTGTGCTAAATAAAAGATTACTCCCATAAAAAATTAATCAATTAAAGGGAAAAAAAGAACCAAAAATAGAAATAAGAGGGAAGGACAAAAGGAGGGCTGGAAGGCAAGAGGGAGGAAGAGAAAAGAAAAATTAAACTTGATGGGCACATTCCAAATGTTTTTTAAAATGTTTATCTTAGAAAATAATATTTACATATAATTTCAGAATTTCTTCCCAAGTTAAGTCTTAGAATAATTTAGTAATAATATTCTTTTTCCTCATCTTGGGAAACTACATAATATTCCATACTATGATTATAATCATTTTCTCATCTTGCAGTAGTTTGCACACCTCTTCTAACATCCTTCACAGCCGTTTCTAAAATCCTCAACCATTTAATCATCTGGCTGGTCACATTACCCCTTATCACTACTCACTGCACACTTCTGATTATGAGCAACAGAAAACTAGTGAAAGGTGAGCTACACTCACACAGATGTGGCCCTTGATACATACTACTCAAATTCAAAATGGACCTTGTCACTGTATTAACCCCTAACACAAGTCTCTATCTCTGTTCTCAATCCTGCATTTGATCACATTTCCAATCTTAAAAGCTTCACAGAGCAGATATCACCACATCCTGAAACTACCACCAATTTCCCTCTTAATCCATGAGAAAATCCAGGTCAATGAGAAAGACCTAGATTTTCATGTGTAGTACAATCTCATAAAATCACATTATGATAGGAGAGGTTCTACACTTTCCTCAAATACATTTCATGATTTTCAAATGGATCCCTAAAACACTTAAAGAGAAGGGCAGTTGAGAAAGACCTGGAACTCATTCCCATCATTCACCAGAATGAGAGTGAGCAGGAGAGCAAACATTTGGTGAAGCAGAAAGTCTGGAAATAAGAATACTGAATATTCCTACTCTAGAAAACAATGACTGTTTGATATAAAGGGGAAGAAGAAACATGAACTCACACAAGGCATGGCTTAGAATTGCAACTTATGAGTCCTGCTCTGGCTTCTCCTCATGAAGCAGTGCAGTCCTGGGAAGAGAGGGAAGAAAAAGGAAACCATGAAAAGAGGCCTACTTCTAAGTGACTATGACTATTTCCTCCCCTTCCCATGGTGCCTGGACCTTTCCACACCCCAAAATATATACTGAGATCTGCAGTAGCCTAAACAATCTCACCCCTTACCCAATTCCAGAAAACAGAGATGTAGAAGAATTAATTTATGTTAAAGCAGTCCCGAATCCCCATGATGTTGTTAGGGTTCCCTGAACTGGCCTTAGCAGTTCATCTTTTATAACCTAGAGGACCCTGATGAGGCACTCAGGCTTTGAAATCGTTTGTATCATGTTCAATTCCTAGGAAAAACACTTTCCATGACTAAGACCTGCCTGTGTCCCCCAGTCTCAACACACTATATACCTCAGGTGCTTCCCTGGACCCTTCTCACATTCCACTGCAAGAAAACATGCTGAATGCAAAACACAGTCTTCATCTAAGCCACATAAAGTCTCATTACACTCACCCAGTAACAAAGGAACAAATCCAAAGCACTCTCTAACAGAAAAATGCCTAGAGCAGTGAATCATGACCATAGCTGAATTCAGGAACTCTGCTTAACATCATGCTGTCTCTAAATGTCTGGTTTAAGAAAGTGGCGGTACAAGAAATAATTTCCAGGGGCACCTGGGTGGCTCAGTTGCTTAAGCAACTGCCTTCTGCTCAGGTCATGATCCTAGAGACCTGGGATCGAGCCCCACATAGGGCTCCCTGTTCATCAGCAAGCCTGCTTCTCCCTCTCTCACTCCCCCTGCTTGTGTTCCCTCTCTGGCTGTGTTTCTCTTTGTCAAATAAATAAATAAAATCTTTTTAAAAAAAAGAAAAGAAAAGAAATAATTTCCACCAAGCACATACCCATGTGCTCAACACCTTATACACATTAACATTTAATTCATCAGCAAACGGGTCTCTGAATTTAACCATCACCACCACCATTCTCCACCCCCACCATCTCTAGCATCTTCATTTCTTTTTCTAACAGCTTTACTAACATATAATTCACATTTCATAAAGTCATACTCTCAAAAATACAAGTGAATGGTTTCTAATATATTCACAGAAATGTGTAACCATCACCACTAATTTTAGAATATTTTCATTATCCAAAAATAAAACCCATATGCATTAGCAATTACTTCCATTCTCATTTCCCCAGATCCTGGAAACCACGAATCTACTCTTTGTATCTATAGATTTGCCTATTCTAGACATTTTGCATAAAGGAAACTATACGATATCTGTCTTTTGTGACTGGCTTCTTTCACATACTATACCGTTTCAGGGTTCATCTATGTTTCAGCGAGGACCAGAACTTCATGCCTATATATTGCCAAACAACATTCTGATGTATGGATAGAACATCTTTTCTCCCCATTCATCAGCTGATGGATATCTTTCATTACTATAAGTAATGTTCTTAAGAACATTTAGCTACATGTTTTTGTGTGGACATATATTTCATTTCTCTTAGACATACCTAGAACTGGATTTTGGGGGCCATATGGTAATTCTATGTTTAACATTTTCAGGGACTGCTAAATTCTGTTCCAAAACAGCTGCATCATCTTATAATTTCAGCAAAAATCTGTCAAAGTTCCAATTATCCCACATCCTCACCAGCTTTTGGGGTTATAGTCATTCTTCTTTTCTTTTTTTTTTATAGTCATTCTTCTAAATTTGAAGTGGTATGGCACTGTAATTTTGATTTTCATTTCCCTAATGATATTGAGCATTCCTATCCCTTCTTTGGAAAAATATGTTTTCAAATTATGTGCTCATTTAAAAAATCTGGTTGTCTTTTTATTGTTGCCTTGTAATAATTCCTCATATATTCTAAGATACAATTCCTTTATTGAACATATCATTTGCACATTTTGTCCCATTTGTGGGCAATACTCTCACTTATTTCATGATGTCTTTTGAACCTCAGAAGTTTTTTAAATTTGCTAAAATCCTATTTATATAGTTTTTGTTCCTTTGGTTGCTTGTGTTTTTGGTGTACTATAAAAGAAACAATTAACTAACTAGGTAATGGAGATCTTCATTTCCTTTAAGAGTTTTAAGGTGTTAGCTTTTTTTTTCCTTTCTCAAGTTTTTATTTAAATTCCAGTTAGTTAACATATAGTGCAATATTAGTTTCAGGTACAGAATTTAGTAATTCATAACTTACATACAATACCCAGTGTTTATCACAAGTGGCCTCCTTAACACCCACCACCCATTTAACCCATCCCCCCACCTACCTTCTCTCCAGTAACCATCAGTTTGTTCTCTATAGGGAGCCATCTGTTTTCTGGCTAGTCCCTCTTTTTTACTCTTTCTCCTATGTTCATCTGTTTTGTTTCTTAAATTCCACATATGAGTGAAATCATATGCTAGTGTCTTTCTCCGAGTTATTTCGATTAGCCTAATACTATCTAGCTCCATCCATGTTGTTGCAAATGGCAAGATTTCATTCATTTTTATGAATGAGAAATATTCCATTACATATATATACCACATCTTCTTTATCCATTCATCAATCAATGGACATTTGGGCTCTTTCCATAACTTGGTTATTGTTGAAAATGCTACCATAAACATCAGGATGCATGTATCCCTTTCTTTGAATCAGTATTTTCGTAACCTTTGGGTAAAAACTAGTAGCACAATTGCTGGGTCGCAGGGTAGCTCTATTTTCAACTTTTTGAGGCATCTCCATACTGTTTTCTAGAGTGGCTACACCAGCTTGCACTCCCACCAACAATATAAGAGGGCTCCCCTTTTTTTCATATCCTTGCCCAATACCTATTGTTTCTTGTGTTGTTTTTAGCCATTCCAACTGGTGTGAAGTGATATCTCATTATAGTTTTGATTTGTATTTCCCTGATGATGAGTAATGTTGAACATCTTTTCATGTGTCTATTAGCCACCTGGGTGTTATCCTTAGAAAAGTGTCTATTCATGTCTTTTGTCATTTCTTAACTGGATTATTTGTTTTTTGGGTGTTGAGTTTGATAAGTTCTTCATAGTTTTTGGAAACTAACCCTAGATATGTCATTTGTAAATATCTTCTCCCTGTTCTATAAGCTGCCTTTTACTTTTGTTGATTGTTTCCTTTGCTGTGCAGAATTTTAATTTTCATGAATTCCCAATAGTTCATTTATGCTTTTGTTTCCTTTGCCTCAGGAGACAGATCTAGAAATTGCTATAGCCAATGTCCAAAAGGTTACTGTTTGTGTTCTCCTCTAGGATTTTGATGGATTCTTTCTTGTCTCACATTTATGTCTTTCATTCATGTTGAATTTATCTTTGTGTATAGTGCAAGAAAGTGGTCCAGTTTCATTCTCCTGCATGTGGTTATCCAATTTTCCCAACACCATTTGTTAAAGGAATTGTCTTTTTTCCATTGGATATTTCTCCTACTTTGTCGAAGATGAGTTGGCCATAGAGTTGAAGGTCTATTTCTGGGTTCTCTATTCTGTTCCATTGGTATCATGTGTCTGTTCTTGTGCCAGTATCATGCCACCTTGATGATTACAGCTTTGTAATACAGCTTGAAGTCCAGAATTGTGATACCTCCAGATGGGGTCTTTTTCAGCATTACTTTGGCTAGTTGGGGTCTTTTCTGGTTCCATACCAATTTTAGGATTGTGTGTTCCAACTCTGTGAGAAATGCTGATGATATTTTGATAGAGATTGTATTAAATGTGTAGATTGCTTTGGGTAGAACAGACGTTTTAACAATATTTGTTCTTCCAATCCATGAGCATGGTATGTTTTTACATCTCTTGTGTCTTACTCAATTTTTTTCATAAGTCTGCTATAGTTTTCAGAGTACAGATCTTTTACTTCCTTGGTTAGGCTTATTTCTTGGTATCTTATGGTTTTTGGTACAATTTTAAATGGGATCAATTCCTTGACTTCTCTTTCTGCTGCTAAACTGTTAGTGTATAGAAATGTAACAGACTTCTGTATGTTGATTTGATACCTGCAACTTTGCTGAATTCCTGTATCAGTTCTAGGAATTTTCTGGTGGAGTATTTTGGGTTTTCTACATACAGTATCATGTTGTCTGCAAAGGGTGAAAATTTGACTTTTTGTCGATTTGGATACCTTTTATTTCTTTTTGTCATTTGACTGCTTTGCATATTTTTTTCCCTACTATTTTCTGTTAACTTTTTTAACTCTTAGATTTTTTTCTGTACCGGCATAAACCTGTCATTAGAGAAGGATGTGAGATTTGGGATAACTTAATAGAAATCCCAGTTTGAGGGCATTTTCTTCTTTGATACTGTGATGTGTACTGTTATTAATAATAGACTCTTTCTTCAGAGTAGGATTTTGTAAGAGTTTTGACCAATTACAAAATCAGACAACACAATTCCTCTGAGACTACCCTCAATTCTGACACAAACCATAAGCTCCCCAAACCAACTAAGGCCAACTGACACTGAGAGTTTAAAACCACTCTCAAGTTCAAAATTCACTAGTACTCACAGAACTCACTGAAGGCTATTATGCTCACAGTTACAGTTTATTATAGGAAAAAAGATATAAACTAAAATCAACTTAGAGAAGAAACACATAGAGCAAAGTTCAGGAGAAAGACCAAACATGGAGCTTCCATGTCTTTTTCTATGGATTCTCAGGATGTGTTACTCTCCTGACATCAATGTGTGATAAATGCATGGAGTACTGCCAGCCATGGAAAGTCACTGAGCCCCCAATTTTTTTTTAAGATTTTATTTATTTATTTGACAAAGAGAAATACAGCCAGAGAGGGAACACAAGCAGGAGGAGTGAGAGAGGGAGAAGCAGGCTTCCCGCCAAGCAGAGAGCCTGATGTGGGGCTCGATCCCGGGTCTCTGGGATCATGACCTAAGCCGAAGGCAGTCACTTAACCAACTGAGCCACCCAGG